>VZTL01006740.1:56481-91329 GCA_013400535.1 Scopus umbretta | reverse complement strand
GCTGGGATACAGTTAATTTTACTACTTCCTAGTAGCTGGCATAGACTGTGTTTTGGATTTAGTATGAGAATAATGTTGATAACACACTGATGTT
Organism: Scopus umbretta; assembly: GCA_013400535.1. Classification (NCBI taxonomy): domain Eukaryota; kingdom Metazoa; phylum Chordata; class Aves; order Pelecaniformes; family Scopidae; genus Scopus; species Scopus umbretta. The sequence goes on along the minus strand of VZTL01006740.1, from coordinate 91,235 downwards.
TTAGTTGTTGCCAACCAGTGTTTACACTAGTCAAGGACTTTTCACCTTCCCATGCTCTGCCAGGGGCACAAGAAGCTGGGAGGGGGCACAGCCAGGACAGCTGACCCCAACTGCCCAAAGGGCTATTCCATACCATATGGCATCATGCTCAGTATATAAACTAGGGGGAGTTGGCTGGGGGGCAGCGATCGCTGGTTGGGGACTGCAAGGCTATCTGTCATTCAGTGGGTGATGTGCAATTGCTTTGTGCATCACTTATTTTGTATATTATTATTATTATTTTCCCTTCCTTTTATGTCCTATTAAACTGTCTTTATCTCAACCCACGAATTTTATTTTGTTTCTGATTCTCTCCCCCATCCCATTGGGGAGGGGGAGAGCGAGCGAATGGCTGTGTTTAGCTGCCTGCTGGGTGAAACCACAACAGCAGCCAAACATGGTTAAAGGAAGGACTGTCACCTATATCTTGCAGATGAACCTCCGTGTGGCGAGACCGAGAGCCCTTCCTCTCTAGTTCCAATCCAGAAGAGATCAGTCAGGACCTAAGGTCTGCTAACTGCAGTGACCTTATGTGAAATGGGCTTGCCAGTTCCAGGAGAGAGAAGACCAGAGTACATGAATGTACATGTACATGATGTGTTACCCTTATTCACCCCCAATTCCCCTGAAATTAGAATATGCATGTTTACCAACTTGGAAATCACAAGGATTCACTCCTCCCTTGACCCTAGCATTTGATTTCTTTTCCCCTTCTCTGATACCTTTTAAGTTCACTGCCTACAGAGAAAGATTGCACACAAGGGACACCAACCAAATGCCAAGGCTGGGAAGGCAGTGATCTCACCTTGGAAATGGTAGCAACTTGTTGCTTTATAATCTTCTGTCTTCAGGACAGCTTCACCTGGGTGACAGACTGTCACAGACTCTATTTATGCAGATGTTCATGGAACAACTCAACAGCTGCCAAGATCACAGAGGAGGCTAGGTCGGGGCAGCAACAGGCTAGGGGTTGTTCCCCCAACAGAGCAAGAAGCCTTCAAACTCCATCCACTGCTCCGTATGAGGCCTCAAAAAGGAAGACTCCTCTTTCCATAATAAATAGGGCATAAACTCAAAAAGTGGAACTTATTGCCTGCTGGTGCAAAGAGACTACTTTGCCATAGGAATGATAGTACAGAGGAGCTCCTTTTCCCTTAGCACATAGCCAGGTCCCAGTGGTGGTTATTCTGGGAAGGTCCTTATCAAAGAGTTCGGTTTCGTTTCAAGTGGGTGCAAGAGATACTGAAACAAAGAAATACCTGAGGGTAAACTGTAGCCATCTCTCACATCCATGCAACTGGACCAACTTATATAGATGACACTGGATGGGCTCTTCCTTCATCAGGCTTGGAGAGAATAAAGGTGGTTGAGGGAGAGTGTTAGTTCTTCATTTCACACTGTGCTGTGCAATTAGAGAAGTGTTGTAAAATGGGAAGATAGATGGATAGCATTTCATTGAAAGCTACCCAAGCAGAGCTATCGCTAAACCTAGTAGTGGACTTGCAAGAGAAAAAAGGATGGATAAGACTGCAGACAAACCTGCTGGAGAAACCAGGAACAGAAAAGGGACAATTAAAACAAAGCAAACACCAGAACTGCCCCTTTACCTCCAATAAAAGGCTCTCTGCATATATGGCACAGAAGCTACGATGTGACAGCTCTCGGGACTGCCGCTGGAGGAACACTGCTACCCTGAAAACCCGTTATTTTATTTATATGGCACCTCCAGGACAGGATTGCAATGTCAGCAACTGCTTCTCAGTGCACATAAACAGGGTTTCTGAAAGCAGGGCTATCTCCAGGCGTGCTGGCATGTGCTTTCCTTTCAGTGTGTGAAAGCTAAAACCTTTGATGAACAGAGACTACTGAGACCAGTGAGACAACAGGCTAAAAGCTCTGCTGGTGCAACTGCCCAGAGATGGAGGGAGTCTGTCCTTGCTGCCCTTTGAAAAAGGGACAGGCTGTGCAGAGAGCATAGGGGGGATGGCATACCTGTGCCACGCACAGGCAGCTCCTGCTTTCAGCCAAACCTTGGGGCAAAAAGCAAACTGAACTCAAACCAATATTGCTACATTTCAGGGAGCAGCAGCCACTCGACACTTCTGCCACGCGCTGGCTGCACAGCAGGTGATAAATGCAAGGATTTTACATGTCTGTCCCAGCACCCCAGTAGCTGAGACACTTGTCTTCACATAGGAGGGCCCATGGCCAAACTCCTTCTGCTAATTCATCTCAGTCTCAGCCAGCAAAAGAGCTTTCTGTGCACTGTCCCCCTGTGTTATTTGCCAAATAAAATTCTTCCTCATTAACAGGCCAGAGCCCAAGAAACGGCCACTGGAACAAACAAGATTCTGTGCAGATATAATCCCCACCTCACTGCCAGAGAATTAAAGCAAAGAATTAGGCTGTAGCCATTCCCTTCCAGCATGATGAATGCTTAAGCAGGTTATAGCTTTGCACTGCAGACGTTTTCTGGGGAGAAGAAATAATGACTTCTTTACGAGCCTGACTCACTTGCTACTCTCAGGGAAACAAGCCTGAGGATTATTTTTTGACAAAACAGTTAAGAATGATTACTGCATGTCAGTATGTTTGAAGTGTTAACCTCAAGGGTTGCTGAAAGTGCCAGTATTTCTCCAGCCTATTCTTCTCCCTTCAGTGCTGTTTGTGATACAGAAGAGAAGGGGCTGTGCTAACAGGCCAATCTTCTCACTGCTGCTGCAGCAAAAATTCATATAGGTGCCTGAGAAAGAAAGGTCCTAATTTTCCACACAGAAAAGCCTGCCCTTCAGAGACTCACATCTAGTTTGTTAAGCACTGGAAGAGCAAAAGTTACCTGGAGAGGGGAAAAAAAAAGTCACTTCTTGCTGCTGGACTTGCTACCTAAGCTGCTAACCAAAGGTGAAAATTTACCCTGTAATTCTTGAGCTGAACCTGGCACCTGGCTAGCCAGGTCAAGAAGCAGCTGATCTACTTGAGGCAGACATGATTGGTGCTGTTTTGCAAGAAAGTTGGATGCTGCAATTCTTATAGATTTTGATCCTGTTCAAGTCCGTGGGCTGATTACGCTCTGTACAAAGGCCAAGTGAGATTCCTCCTTCAGAGATATTTATAGCCAGACTGTGAGGGGAAGCAGGGAGTGAAGCAGAGGCCTTTCACTGTTACAAGGCATCCTAGATGGTAGATCCTGAATTCCTCCAGACCGTCAAAAAACTTACAGCATATAGGAATGAGGAACAGGGATGGAGCAACAGTAGAGACTGCAGTCATGGCTAACCCTGAGAGGTGACAATTCAGAAAGAAGAGCATGGGCTGGACACAAACCCAAACGGCACGGGGGTTGTGTTAGGAGAGTTAGCAGGATGCAGAGCATATAAGTCTTGCGAGCGGATCATCGCTTACTAGCAAAGAAAAAGGGATGAAGCTGCCAACTCCCTGACACTACTACCCATGCTGGGTTTTGCACCTGGCTTCCACGCCATGCCATAGTAGAGGATGTCCTTAGCATGCTCCTTCCTTCCCCTGTGCTGCCTGGAAGGTAATCTTTTCTCCTGCAAAGCCCAGCTTTAACACCCCAACTGCACATGGTGTATTCGGGGAAAAAAAAAAAAGGGATGTTACATGCTGCCAAAACCATAGCCCAACAGAAGCTACATGGGTACTGTAACTATAGGCAGCAAATTCATGTGCATGTGAGAGCCAAGGTAACAAGGTCAAAAAGGTCCGAGCAGAGAGGATTGCTGCTTTGAAGTGCAGCAGCAGTGTCTGGTTCACAGAGATAACCTGGGGCACCAGTGGGACACACAGCTCCTTGAGGACACTGGTCTGGCTAGACCTGGGATTTGCTCCAGGTACACCCAGTGGCGTACACAGTGCAACACAACCCCCCTACTACTGCTGAGCAAAACCACTGCTTAAGCTTACCTGTGTTTCAAGCTGGAATAATTTCCAGAGAGATAAATAGCAGCGTGGCTGCTAGAGGCTGTACAGGGGTGCTTGCAATCCAAACTTGCCACCAGTGATTGAACTGAGGAATCTGCCTTGTGCCAGCTGGGCAGAGACATGAGTGCCATGGATATCACAGACACAGATGTGATACTGGAGATGAGCATGCCCTTAGCACGGCACATCTGCAGGGACAGCACGGTTCCGTGACACAGACTCCCTCCTGAGAATGGGAATCTCCAGGTTTCTTGCTCTGCCACATGCTGCAGCCCTCGGAAGAAAAACTTTTCTCCTCCTTTGGTGACTTCTCTCTTAAAATGAAGCTCTTCAAGCGAGGCTTTGCATCCTACTGTTATGGCAAATTTGAATCGATTTCCCCAGCTATCACTGATAATAAAAAAGGTGATACTACCGATAGCAGTAATAAAATTTTCGTGCATATGCTCCCTGAAAAAATGCAACAAGGGATATTCTGGCAGCAGAATCATATGTCACCTCCTCTTTGGGAGGAAAAGCAGAACACGTGACATACACTTTCAATCAAACCCCACAACTCCCAAATTACAAAGAGCAATAGCTACGAAGATCCATTCACCTATTCTCAAACTAGTGATTATTTTATGGAAATGTTTAGCCACTATTGTAGTGTTATAAAATGTAAGAATTTATCTACGTTTATGAGTACTCCTGAAACAGAAAGGGGAATCATTCAGCAATGCTACTGATTATAAAACTTTGACTCTGTACTAAATAAAGATGGTACAGTTTCTAATTTTCTCCTTAGGGTTTGGATATTACAAATCCATTGAATATTACAGTGTCACAAGTAGCTACTCGACAGTTAATTCCTATTCAGGAATGAAATAATCTTTTTTCATATTTTATTGAATTTTCTCCAAAATGATAAAATGTGTAGACTTTTAATTCCAACCACAGAAAGCAGCAATTTAACAAAAATAATAATAGCTACACAATACTTCCTCATTCCACTACCTCAATAACACTGCTACAGACAAAACCTCCCCACATGATAAATGTTATTACAAACTATTTCCATCCACAAAGCCAAACCATTCTCTCCATCAGCACCCGTCCAACGCCAAGCATCTGCAGCTCTCAAGCACATGCCAACCACCTTCTCTGACACACAGCCAATTCCACCTTTGACACAGGCAGAGAGAGACCACCAGCCACCACAGGAGAAGATGGCACATTTAATACAGAGAGAGCTGTAAGAAAGGGAGATAAATCACAGCTTTCAGTGATGAGCCAAAGGAGCTGATTCGCAACTCCACAGCATTGTGATGGTTGTGGGGGTGATATGAACTACTCATCTTCAAGTGCTCCTTCTAAAGAGAGAGGTTGGATGAACAAGCTGGAGACACAAGATGCGTTATGCTTGGGGACAAGGGCAGCACATTTTAATACAATGATATGCAGATGGTTTTGCTTTTTCAAATATGCTTAAGCTCTCTAAGACTTGTGCATGCCCTTCTCGCAGCATTAAAATATATTCATATTCCATGTGTGAAATGCCTTGTACAGCACAGCAGCAGAGACAGTATGCTTAAGTGATCAAAGCACCTTTCATACCTGTACTACTAGCACTGACAAACAGACCTGTTTTACAAATGCTTTGGTTTATAATCTCAGCGAGAGATGACATGTTTTCCTCCTCCACCCTCACCGCCAGGTTGGATACCAAAGTGGCACACGCCAACACTTACCTAGGAAGCCCTCTTCATCCACAATGATAGTGTAGTCTTCTGGGGTTTCTGTGAGGCTGAAGAACTTGCACCTGGCAAAGGCAAACAGCAGGAGAACATGATTAGCTGCTGGACTGAGCAGAGCCTGGTTTTCCACCTAAAATGGAGGTCCCTTCCCACCCAAGCTGTGCCAGAGGAAAAAGTCACAGTCTGGTGTGTACGGAGAGGCCTGAGGCATTAACAGACCTGGATTTTATTCCTGGCTTGGCCACTCACACTGCGTGACCCACATTCCCTGCTGCCTGCCTATGCACAATGGAGCTGGTAAAACACTTATGTTTTTTATGACTTAGTTCTTAGTTACTTTTCTTAATTACCATATCCCTTAAGGCTTCCCATCGCAGCCCAGGACCTGCTACATTGCACTGACACAGAGCAAAACACTTTGCTCACTGACTGATCACTCCAATGCCCACCAAAAGCCTTCCCATGGTTCACACATGCACCTGGTCTTCCCCATTTACCCACTGAAGTTTCTTGCCTTGTCAAGTTTTGACATCTAGTCTCTCAACCAAGGCCTAGTATCTCTTCTTACTGCTTCAGAGGCTTTTCCCACCAGCAGACAGCATCCCAATTCCCTTTGCTGGTCCTTGCCCCTTCCCTCAGCACACGCCTCCCTTCCCTGGGGAGCTTCAGTTGAAGAGACAAGTGGTGGGGACTGTCAAGCACATGAATGCAAGGTTGAGCTTCCCCCCTCCCTGTCTCCTATTGCCTCTGTTCTGCTCCATGCTCATCTTTCGACACCGCAGGCCATGTGCAGCACAGCCTCTCCCTCTCATTCAGCACTAAGCACAATGTCACCTCTAACAGGAGATACAAAATAAATGTGACATGGGATTCTTCCACTGTAGACACACAAACAAAAAAAGCCTCAGCCTTAAGGTTTAACACCACATATAGTTGAAAAGCTTTTTTTCCCTGACACACCAACATATGTACAGCAACATCTACTAAAAAAATGCAAAACTTTTTCCAGCTTCTATCCAGTTGGTCCCCAGCAATGGCAGGAAGGTTTGCGCAGCATTTTGCAAGCTCACGTTCACCTTCAGCAGAGCACACACTTGTCGAGCATCAGCACAGTGCTCACTGGCTCCCCTGGCCCACACAGGGCTCCTGGCCCCTCCAGAAGCATGCCAGAACATACGGACTGTGTTTGCCACCCAAGCTACAAGATAAATTTTTCCCTCTGGGAACCTAAATGGGGAGCAACAGGAAGAGCCTGTGTCTGTAAGGACTGAAGAGCAGGATTTCGCAGTTACACTGTAATACTATCAGATATATCTGAGGCAACCTACAGAAAATATTTTAAATACCAAAAAAAGAAAGATTGTTCTTAAGGTCCCTAAGTTTCACAGTGTGTTCACAGTATAATTGCTGCATGGAGTACAGTTCAGCAGGACTCAGCAGTTAGGGACTACTCAGCACTGCTGAGCATCTGTGTCCCAAAGTCTTCAGGACTTCTGAAAGCCAGGAACCCCACACTGGTGGCTCAAGACATCAGAAAATGGAAGCATTCACTTGGTTAGAGAATCAGACTAAAAACTGGCTTGAGCATTCTTTTGACTGGCTGAAAAGAACAAAGATTGCAGCTATCCCCTCCAAAAACAACAGGGAGAAAAATGAGATGGCTGCTGCCCTCCCCCTCACCTCATCAGGAAAACGAGAAGAAACAACATGCAGCTCTATTAGTGATCTGCCATGTAACCAACACCATTTCATGTAAATGGAAAGTATCAGACAACCTGCCTTTAGAGACTCATTCTGTTTTCCTAGAAGCATCCGTCACGACAATCAAGCATGACACTCTCCCTCCTAGCACAGACGTATCACTATAAAATACAGAAGTGGCCCCACCACAACAGAAACCACAACTTAATTATTTTGTGTCATTGGTAATAGCTACTATGACAGCCACATTTACTAACTCAACTCTGTCCAGGCATAGTGCCAAGAGAAGAAGAAAACAGTAGCAGCCCAAATTTTTTTACTCTCACTTCTTAACTGCACAAGGATGCTACCTATGAGATGGGTGATCCAAGTTGAGTAGAAAGGACTTCTGGGATGCTGCTCCAGGTGGCTGCCAGGAGGTATAAGTATTTATTATTTAGTGTATGAATCCCCGGGAGCAGTCACTGAAATAAAATTCCTTGCTACTACTACCCCACCGAGCCATATGCATGCTGACTAGGGAGACGCTAGTTGCCTTAAAAAAAGAAACATTAAAAAAAAAAAAAAAAAAAAAAAAAATCTTTCCTGATCTGTGATGCCATTTATGAAGAAATTCTGTTCCAGAACAGTAATACAAGTCTGTGTGCGTACATGGACCCCAGCAGAAGAAGTATGATTGTGACAGATGCCATTTTCTTAGCACACATCTAAAAGCGATGATATTTAAGGGATATGTACAGATGAAATCCCATAATTGCTGGCTCAGAAAGCATGTCAAAACCTCACATCTTCATATAACAGCTCAAAACCCAAACCCCACCTCACTGCAATTCTGTAAAAGGTCATCAACATAGAGCCATCTGAATTTAAAAGCAAAATCTTTTCACCAGCACAAAGACGACAAGCAGTTCTTGTGGTATACATTCACTTTGTTCAAGCCAATGATGCATTCTTTTTCCCAGGGAAAAGCTAAAAATGAAAAATTGGAATTGCAAACATTGTGTAATAAAATACGGCATGGAAAATTTTCTTACCATTGCATGCTGTCAAAACTCTAGTCCTCACCCTAAAATCTGTGCTTCAGCATAGATATGTAAAGATCTACTTCCACTGTGAGTGCAACTCAAAAATTGTGTCTCGAATGATCAATGACAGAAGGAACTCAATGTCGTATTTCTCTCCTGCACTGAGCTACACATGCCTCTTCCATTCAAGTTATTCCAATCATTTCTCTTTCCTCTTATACCAGTTCTCGATAAGCTGAATGCCAACAGCATCTTCTATTATCACATCAAAGCCAAGAAAGGAAAAGAATTGCCTTTTAATAATTTTGAGACACCAGGCAAACGGTATTTCTCTAAGTACATGTGGAAAGCATATATGTAAGACGACAATATTTTTAGCTTCCTAATAGCCAAACCTTGGGTAGATTCCTCTGGATTTCTGCCTTCTTCATGTTTCAGCACATTTCCACTTCAGCACTGTTGCTGACTTCGACTGCCTGACAACATATGTCTTTTTCTGGCAACGCAGCAAATGTAGACCAATCTATTATTAGATTAGATCTTTGAAATTGCAAAGCTTACACTGTGTATGGAAGTAATACTCAAGCTTGCACAGAGCAGGAAAGCATGTGTAGGATGCAGCAACAGCATCACTTCAGTTTGCAAACAGCACTCACATCTCAATGGGAGAAGAAAGCAGGCAGGAAGGTATAACTGGTTGGCCTCGCTTGCAGGTCTGCATGGCGATAACACTGGAACAAATGCGACTTCCATTGGTTCTGGGTCACACACAAAAGCACATGTTTGTGGGAATACTGCTATGGGTCATTTGAATGTTCAGCACAGCCGACAGTCTTTAAGGAAGCCACAAGTCCTATATTCTCATTTATAAGGAAACTAGAAACTACTTAGTTAATTGTTGCCTCGGCAGGGTAAAGTGTTGCAAAGCTGCTTGTTCTGTGGAAAAGATCCTTCCCAGAAGCAGGTGGGCAGCTGGCCTCACCACATGTCAGAAACCATGGCCAAATGCCATTCAAAAGCAACATAATGCCTAAAAGGCATTCAAATGCAAAGTTTGGAGGTAACCCAAAGTTTGCAAAGAAGCAGTTGAACTGAATGGGAATTAAGAAGCAGCAGCAGAAAGTTGATCTGAGTGAATATGAAAAACATAATTTGTTGGGTTTTATTCCAGGCTGTCTTCTCATTTTAGATGAGAAGGGATTTGCATGCTTCACTCTGTACATTATCATAATATATATTCTTAGTACAGAAAGACAGTCTCATGCTAATCATCTAATTGGTGATCTTAACTTCTTTGCAGTTTTACAAATAATGACAAGAGGTAGATTCTAGTATGACATACTGTAAAATGTATTTAGGAAAGGAGTAAAGAACACTTGTGCTGTTAATGCGTTTTGACATATTTGTGTAACATGTTAAGTACTTTACGCCATCTAATTACAAGACTATACAGTCCAATGGCACTGGAAATTGCAAACAGTGAAAAGACTGGTGTTTTCTAAACACTGTATTTGTTTGTTAGCCAAAACACACTGCCATCTTTTTGGTGAGACTGATAAAACACAGCTTAGCTGAACTCCTAAGACAAAAAAAAGCCCTTTGCAATAGGTGACTTCCCACTCAATGCTCAGATCAAAAAATGGTGGGTTCACCTTTCTTACAGTGACTTAATTCTGCAGCCTGATATTACAAGGCTGCTACCCTGTTAAAAGGAGCATTATTGTGCCTATGAGCTGTTTAAACAAACTCCACACTACTGTCCCTACCAAGGGAAACACTAAAGATGTCACAGCACTGTTAGAAACGGTCAAAGGACAGTGGCAACATTCCTTGTAGTCATTAGTTGTGCTCAGCTCTGGGATGGAGACATTAGGAAATACAAGCAGGGACCACCTAAAGAGTCACTGTGATAGCAGTTTGGTTCGTTACAGAAAGTTAATCATTTTCAAAAGCAACACAGAACAAAACTAACAGATTTGTGGCCAAGCAAAGCAAGAATTCATGAACAGACATAAATTCAGGGAAGTCCTACAGCCTGTGCTATGCCAAAACTTCCAACATAATAACCATGATGGTCTTGTCTAATCCATAATAATAATAATAATAATGACAGTTTAAGCTACAGATTATGTTATGTAAAGTTAAAAGGGGGGACCTTCATTCAACCCCTCTCCATGCTACTTTTGTGCAGCTGGAGAAGTTATCTAAGCCTTTATTTAGATTTTAAGACAACTGGGAGAAGAATAATAGAAAAAATGATCAGCACCCTGAAGGAACAGTAATCAAGACCAAACACAAAAAGGATGACCTACAATACAGAGAATAAATAAATAAATAAATACATACATACATAAATAGATGTGGATGTGCTGAAGAAGATACTGATCTTAAGTACAGCTTACTGATAAAGCCAGGACACATGGCAAAAATAAACAAGGATTATTCAAAAAAATGTCAGCTGGGTGTCTACCATATTTGTCTTCATTAAACCAGTATGAAACTGTGGTTCAAGTCTTCATCAGAACAGTTCCGTGTGGTCTGGACTACAAGAGCCCATGCAAATCAAATTACTGCTGCAAATGAAAGATGAGCAGTAGCTTGAAACAATACCAACTAGTAATTCTGATACGATTTCTATTTTTCTGTAGTCAGACTTGGTCAGTCCAGACTTCCCAAGCTTCCCAGATTAAACAAAGCTACATTATTGAAGAGTTATCCTGCAACATAACCACAGGAGATATTTTTTGGTTCTATAAACACACACTTGGAGTTTATTTTGTATGACTAGCAAAGTCCAAGTCATAATACTTTTGCTAGTCAAAGCACAGCATTTACAGTATTGCTTTCTAAAACTGTTACTTGGGATACTAAAACATATCTTTCCTTCATTTGTCATGACAGCATTTTTTTTAATGCTTCCTAAAAAAAAAAAGAAAGCAACATGCAACTTGGCTGGTTTATTTTTCCCCCTTCAACAGGCTTACACCATCGTATTTAGGAAGATTCTGTAAGGAAATCTGTTTTATCTTGACTTATGTGTAGAAATAAATTCTTGCCAAATGTGAAGAGAGAAGCCAAAACTACACTGAACTAGTAGTAAGAAAATATACCACATTAAGAAACTAAGGCATGTTACATGCTGGAATGGAGTGAAAAGCTCAGCTTACTGAAGGAAACTATTATAAGGGGGATGAAAAGGTCCGAGTCCACCCAAGTGCAGCTCCCTCATTAAGCCACTCCACCTGATGAATGTGAACAACACTGGTTTCCCAGCCCAGCATGGCTGCCAACAGGCAATGAGTCTGTGGTGCTCAGCAGAGATGTACTGCAGGAAGTATAAATGCAGTTTAAGACCATGCAAGTGTTACTGCGCTCATCTGTTATTTGTCCATTGAAGGAACTAAATACAGAGATTTTTTTTTTTAATGAACTCAATGAGAACAATACACAAACCAATGACTTTAGGTGTGGACATACTGAAGTTAACACATCTTCTATACCCACGACTTATCCTGGGCGTGAATCTGTAGAACAATTTACTGACCTGATGTAATTAAAAGTTATTCTTAGCAAAGATTTTTCTTCCTGAGTCATAAATTATTTCAAGTGAGCTCTGCTGTGCAATTTTTACTTGGAACATCACCACTCACCACCTCTATTAGTGAATGAGGCTAAATCAAAAACCTGGATCTGAACTTTACTGCTTTGGCCAGTGCCCAGATGATGCAAGTGCTAGGTGCTTGGCAAGAGTCCTTCCATCCACACACGGAGAAAAGTCACCCATTACCTCCAAATGGCTCACTGGCGCTTTGAAGCTCCAGCCTGTAAGGCACCTTGTAAGCATCCTCAACGATAAGGGTGCTCAAGGATGCAAAGCACAAGGACCGGAACCTGCAGCAGATCTGCACCCATGCTGCACCTCACTACACACAACCACAACATACCATTCTTTAGGTTTTAGCATTCTTACTGGATATTCAGCAGTACTGGATACTGGTCCTCGTAAGGATTTGGTGGATACGATACGTCTGGAAAGCCTAGTGCTCAAGAGAGGGAGCAGCTCTTGGTCTAAAAAGACATCAGTTATAGCAACATAATTTCAATTTTCCTGAAGCAACCTAAAAAAAAATTAAAAAGAAAAAAAGGAAAATAGAATTACCGCACCTCTACTTCTCATTCATCATTTTATTTTGTCTTCTCTGCCATCTTACTTCCCAAAAAGGAGCAACAGAAGTTGAGGGAACAAATTCTCTATAAATCAAAACTAGGAAATCGCTTCTTATAGTTTCAAGTTGAAACACTTTGTGGTGGGTTGACCCTGGATGGATGCCAAGTGCCCACCAAAGCCATTCTATCACTCCCCTTCTCAGCTGGACAAGGGAGAGAAAATATAACATAGAGCTCATGTGTTGATATAAGGACAGGGAGATCACTCAGCAATTACAGTCATGGGCAAAACAGACTCGACTTGGGGAAAATCAGTTTAATTTATTAAAATTAAAACTGAGTAGGGTAATGAGAAATAAAACCAGATCCTGAAACACCTTCTCTCCACCCCTCCCTTCTTTCCAGGCTCAACTTCACTCCTGATTTCTCTACCTCCTCCCCAAAAGCAGCACATGGGAATGGGGGTTGTGGTCAGTTCATTCCATGTCATCTGTACCAATCCTTCAACTTCAAGGGAAGGACTCCTCACACTTTTCCCCTGCTCCAGCATGCGGGGTCCCTCCCGTGGGAGACAGTCCTCCATGAACTTCTCCAATGTAAGTCCTTCCCACAGGCTAAAGTTCTTCCCAAATTGCTCCAGCGTGGGTCCCTTCCATGGGATGCAGTCATAGAAATATAGAATCATTAAGATTGGAAAAGACCTCTGAGATCATCTAGTCCAACCATCAACCCAACACAACCATGACTACTAAACCATGTCTCGAAGTGCCACATCTACATGTTTTTTGAACACCTCCAGGGATGGTGACTCCACCACCTCTCTGGGCAGCCTGTTCCAATGCTTGGCCACTCTTTCAGTAAAGAATTTTTTCCTAATATCCAATCTAAACCTCCCCTGATGCAACGTGAGGCCATTTCTTCTCATCCTATCGCTGGTTACTTGGGAGAAGAGACCAACACCCTCCTCACTACAACTTCCTTTCAGAAGCAGACTGTTCCAGTGTGGGTGCCCCATGGGGTCACAAGTCCTGCCAACAAACCTGCTCCAGCATGCGCTCCTCTCTTTCCACAGGTCCTGCCAGGAGCCTGCTCTGGCACGGGCTTCCCATGGGGTAATAGCCTCCTTTGGGCATCTACCTGTTCAGGCGTGGGGTCCTCTACAGGCTGCAGGTGGATATCTTCTCCACTGTTAACCTCCATGGGCTGCAGGGGAACAGCCTGCCTCACCAGGGTCTTCACCACAGGCTGCAAGGGAATCTCTGCTCTGGTGCCTGGAGCACCTCCTCCCTCTCCTTCACTGACCGTGGTGTCTGCAGAGTTGTTCCCCTCACATATTCTCACTCCTCACTCCAGCTGCAATTTGTGTCCCTGGATGTATTTCTCCCCCTTAAATATGTTATCACAGAGGCACTACCACTGTTGCTGATAGGCTCAGCCTTGGCCAGTGGTGGGTCCATCTTGGAGCTGGCTGGCATTGGCTCTATCGGACATAGGGGAAGCTTCTAGCAGCTTCTCACAGAAGCCACCGCTGTAGCTCCCCCGCTACCAAAACCTTGCCACGCAAACCCAATACACACTTCCTTTTAGTTTGAAGTGAAATAAAAGATTTCATGCCAGCAACAAACAGTTCATGAAAGGCACTATTCCATTTTGACATAACTGAACCGCTCAAGTCTTAATTCCATAAAGAATCTTCACTGGTTAATGCCTTCTGCTTGGGAAATGTTTATGTTGGTGTAGCAAATAACAAGGGGGATGGAAGAAACCAGCAGTCAAAAAATATTAGAACAAACCAGCATTTGGATAGGCATATGCTCATGCTTCCACTCCTACTCTCTCTTCTCAGGCCTTTGAAACTGTACTGTGTTTCACAGCATGTATGACTGCCACAAACACCTTGCTTATGCTTACCCTGGAACCACAGGGTTATCTCTCTGGCTTGCACGTCGTATGTGCTACAAATGCTGCCATTGGAGCAGGTTTAACGTCCCATCGCATTAAGTGAGCCACAACAGACCCCACCTTCCTCTTCTGTGGCCATAGATGGCACGGTGCTGGCTTCTTCCCATCTTGGAAAACTCATTTTTATCATCTGCTTAAGTAGGGAACACAGTAAAGCAGGAGAGAGGGCTGGAGGAGGGCAGAAATGAGAGGAAAGAAATGCATTCAGTTAGGTTTCACTTTCCCAAATGCTATTTGAACTTTCTAGATTCATTATGGGCAGAAAATTCAGGTGTCAGACTGCTGATGGAACTAGCTGCTTTTCTGCTTGAAAGCAGAAATCTCTTCACACTCTAACCACTAGAGACAGAAAACAGAGGAGAATTACTAGGTTGTTCATCTTCTGTTATTCTCACAAACTTTGAGAGCTGTTGCTTAAAACTGCCTGCAAGATACTAGTTTTCTTTCCTGTCATCACACAGTAATTCTGAGCCCAAATTCATCAGCACACAGGTGAACTTGAATGGAGTGAACTATATCTTTGTCCCTTGACTGTATGGAAAACATTGGCATGCTTGTTTGTAGGGAAACACAGCCATGAAGTCAGTAATGGGTACTACTTCTCACTTGAAACAATTTCCTATTTTTCTCATAACACAAATTTAGCAACTTCAAGTTTTGTGAGAATAATAATTTTTAGCTGATTTTGCCTACCTGTCTAGAAGTCAAAATGACTAGGCTGCTCTGGTAAGGGCAGGCAGCAAGCAAAGTTAAAGCCACAGCTTCCCTCACACCTCGGGATTTCTTGGTGCCTGGCACGAGGCAGTGGCAGCTGGGTGTCTGGCTACAACTATAGCCAGTAACTTTGCAGGGTCTTTGGTGGGACACCCCAGGAACATCACGGTGTGCATTCAGAGCTGTTTGGCATCTGGGTGATGAACACTGGGCACCTGCCTGGGATCAGTATGAGTTATTATGGCAAAAGCCTCTCTACAGCTCTGGTTCTACAGAACTCAAGGCAAACTGAGCACAGCTCCATTTCCTGACGTTAAAACCAGCTTTAAAAGGCTTGCTGTCAAGCCTCTGAGGAGTATTTCCGAAACAAGCCTTGCAGAGTCATTGGAGCTGATGTGCCCAGAGGTCCCCCCTGGCTGAGGAGCCCCATGACATGGGCCAGGCATGGAGCCATGCCACGCACATCAAGCACGCATTGTGAGAGTCACAAGGTGTGAGACAAGCTCAGATACTCAACTCTTCCCAAGTCAGCATTCATCCTGTGCTGCCCCTTTTTACCAAATGGTCCATACATTTCTACTGATTTAGATGGTCCTACATAGCTCTAAGTAAACACTGATAGGGTGACAATCTGTTTGCATTGCAGGAGAAGCACTGAAGCATGTTTGCAACAGAGGCAGGTACACCGCATCAGCGCTATCCCTGATCTACCAGGCCACCCTACCAGCTCACAAGTGCTCCCAAGATCTGCTTTTTTCCCCTCCAACTGTTAACGCAACTCAGGGCTGATGTTGAGCTTTCACTAGAAGGAGCCTCCCTTGGCTTGACAGCCCTGCTTGTAACTTAAGGAGTTCTACTTGCAATATAAGAGGAAATTAAGTGAATTTAAGCCAAGGAGTTTAGTGAATCCTGTCTTCATGAGTTCACGGCTTTCTGGTTATTGGGATATATAAGCAAAACCCAGTTGTAGGAATGGGACTTGTATAGAGTTGGTTTTGGGTCACTAAAGATTCTACATTCCCCAAAAGGCAAAGTGCAAAAAGAAAGCAGATTTTTGTTCTGAACACTGAAAACGGATAAGGAAATCTTCCTCCCTCCATCACTGTTGATTGACCTGTGTCATATTATAGAAACTCAACTTAAAAAAGTGAACTTTCAGGGAAAGCCATCTAATGCGAATTTGAATTCGGGAGGAAAACAAAACAAAAAACAACAACAAACTTGCAATGTTCACAGAAATATAACCAAAAAGAGCCCAGGATTTATTAGCATGGTTTTCTGGGTTAAAAAGAAGCCATAGAAACATGTTTTTTTCCATGAGATTCACTGAACATAACCCAGTTAGTGGTTTGCACTGACTCTCTTCCCAACTCTTCTGACTTTCATCAAACCCAATACTAGCTTCACTCAATACAAAATGGGCAAAGGGCAAAAGCAGAGGATATTTTTCTTTATAGAAATCCACCTTTAACACTTATCTGAAAGAACAGCAGTAGTGTGTCTCTATATCACACAAGACTCCAATTAGGATTGTCTCGCTCTGTCTGTAGTCAGCTTTTCACCGTAGGCTCTGGGCACATTTCTGTAGCTCCTGCCAGGGGGGTGCAGAGCTGCAGAGGACTACCAGGGAATTGTGCAGTCCCACAAAGCCAGGAGACTGGTAAAAAAAAAAATTACTTGCCACCCTTCACATCAAAGTGAAATACTTGGAGGCTAGCACTAGAAAAAATGAACAACAGTCAAGCTAAGGCAGAAGGTGAGCCACAGCACAAGGGAAAATGGCAGACCCACATCTCTGCCCATGGCAGGAAGAGAGTCTCTCCAGAGGCCAAAGCAGCATGGCACTGCCAGCGTCAGTGATATCAAGAGCCTTGAATGTGGACTGGCCATGGCCGTACTAACCACTGTCGAGGTGTTGGCTTACACTATGCTGACCTGCTATGTCATTAGCAGGGACCATAATAACCGTTAACATGCGGGAGAAGCAAGGACAACTCCTTTCGGCCCAGAGCGCTTTAGGGATAACGGAATACTGCCTGCAGGGCCTCTGTGCTCATTCTCCTCTGTTAACCTAAAACCCGTATGTAAACAGATTTTCTCCCTTCTCTCCCTCCCAAAAAATTCTATTAGGAACAACTGTGAGAAAGGACTAAAACCCTAGCAGCATGGATAGTGTCACAGCCCTCAGGCCCAAGAGGTGTGAGAGCAGCCAGTAATAGAAATATTCAAAAGATATAGTAGCCTTATACAATGCGTTCCTCCAGTCATTACAGCCAGCTACGTGAGGACAGTCACAAAACAGACTGTAATCATTAAGCCAGATCCTGTTTTAGAAGTGAAAGCACCCTGAGACTGGTTACATTTCCAGCCTCCGTGCCTGGTGGGATGGGAGCAGCTCTTTCCCAGTGTGAAGGCAGGCAGCAACACACCTCCTGGGTTACAGGATCCAGTCCCAAAGGCTGCAGGTGCACCTCCATGTGCAAGGAGGCAAGCAGGGGAGGCTGTGGCCATTGCTACTGACCCAAGCAAGGAAAGCTCTCTTCCTTTTAGGCAAACCCATAAATTACATCAGGAATTATTTTAGTCCGCTAATTTAGATTGCAATGTCTTTGGATTTACAAATAGGAAAATGAGGCAAGACTCTTATCCACTTAAAAAAACCCAAATAACCAAACCCCCAAAACCCCCAAAATAACCCCCACCAAAACTGCCAGAGTTATGGTACTAGTTCCAGAGACTCTAATCTAACACCTTGCTCCATACCGGTCCTATGGGCCAGCCTATGACTCAGTTTCCATTTGTGATACAGTCTAAAACCATTCCTGTTGAGAAGTATGGGGATATAAAACCAGACAAAATTGCATCACATTCTCATTTACTGTGCTAACGGCAACTAAATGAGCATCTCAGGCATCACTTCGCTCATGTTTTATTGCTGATCTTCCTCTGGCTTTTTTTGTTTTGAACCAACGTATCAGAAACAAAGCAATAGAGCAATAGCAAAAATGTTTGAATCCCCAAACTTGCAAAAATCATAAAATTATTTGCAAAGATGAAACTACTATCTGATGCATAATGCAATGCTGCCTATACTAATTTCCTTCTCCAAGGACAATGGTAAAAGTGCACTTCATTTCTTATTCAAGTCCTTTAATTTGTTCCTTTTGGTTTGATGCCCCCCAAAGCATCTTTAACAATATTGTTTACAGTTTTATCATTGTTAATGGCAGGAAAGTAATTTTTCAAATCTCCACAGAGGGTCAATGAATGTTTACATCAAAATGGCAAGAGCTCTTTGCTTTGGGAGAGAACGCTGTAATCAAATCTCTGAAGGGAAAGTTGGAGCAGTAAATGAAAAGGAAGCTTAGTTTGTGTGCACTGGAAAAGGAATCATTTATTATCTAACAATTAACTAATTGATCCAGACACACCTTTTCCTTTTCTCTCTTTGGTATCCCAGCCTGCCAGCAATCTTAAAAGCCCATCTATTCCGAGCCAATTTATCCATGCAAGAGATGCAAAAAGCAATTCTTTCCATTTGAAATAGCCCATCATTTATTTAAGCAGAAGGTAACTGTGCTTTAAAAACTCTTTCTTTACAGCAGTAACAGTATCCCCTGAACACTGTCAGAGATTAACTTACTTTCAGCACAAGAAAGAGAGTTGGAGTACAACACAGATGTGCTGGTTTTGGCTGGGATAGAGTTAATTTTCTTCATAGTGGCTAGTATGGGGCTGTGTTTTGGATTTGTGCTAAAAGCAGTGTTGATAATACAGGGATGTTTTAGCTATGGCTGAGCAGTGCTTACACAGAGCCAGGGCCTTTTCTGCTTCTCACCCCGTCCCACCAGCGAGCAGGCTGGGGGTGCACAAGAAGCCAGGAGGGGACACAGCTGGGACAGCTGGCCCCAACTGACCAAATGGATATTCCACACCATGTGATGTCATGCTTGGCATATAAAGCGGGGGGAAGAAGAAGGAGGGGGGGGACATTTGGGGTGTGATGGCATTTGTCTTCCCCAGTAACCATTATGTGTGCTGAAGCCCTGCTTTCCTGGAGATGGCTGAACACCTGCCTGCCGATGGGAGGTAGTGAATGAACTCCTTGTTTGGTTTTGCCTGTGCACAGGGCTTTAGCTTTACCTATTAAACTGTCTTTATCCCAACCCATGAGTTTTCTCACTTTTACTCTTCTGATTCTCTCCCCCATCCCACCATGGTGGGGAGTGAGCGAGCAGCTGTGATGCTTAGTTGTCAGCTAGGGTTAAACCACGACAACAAAATTTTCCTTAACCACAAAATTATCTTCTACAAATCAGAAACTGAACTGGGAAACACATTACAGATGTGGGTGTGGAACCTAAGGTTTACAGTTGAAAACAAAGCATGATTTAATGTACAAAGACTTGTGAATACATTTTACCAACTGTATCCAGAAGGATTATCCTATGAGGACAATGGAAATGCTGAGAAAAAGAGTAAAACCTATCTCCTTCCCCTTTCCAAATCAGGCACTATACATCAGTACTGGCAAGTTTGATTCTCTCTTATATTACTGCTTTAATGCCCTTTGCTGCAGAATATTGACTTTTAAATCCTACCAACAATAAAATACAATTGAGTTTTCGTAAGTGCCGTGCTGCTGCACATCCAAACCCAAATATTTGGGGTACATAGTAGCTATTATTGTGTTCAGCCAAAAACCAATTATTATTTTGTGGACAGCACTGAAAAACACAGACTGCAGAGCATATGCTTT
Source organism: Scopus umbretta (assembly GCA_013400535.1). NCBI lineage: Eukaryota > Metazoa > Chordata > Aves > Pelecaniformes > Scopidae > Scopus > Scopus umbretta. Next base: position 71,190 of record VZTL01006740.1, on the reverse strand, counting down.
TTATTTCAAAGATGGGAGAGACCCAGGCTCAACCCAATGGGGGCAAGAGGTTCTTACGATATTGCTCCAAGATACAAAAGAAGGAGGAAGAAACAGCAAAGCTGTTGTGGACTGGAATTGATGAACTTGTTTCCCTGCAGGAACCATAAACACAATTTTCCCAGCATGGGACGTAATAGTTCTCCCACAAATTACTAAAATATATTTCCAGTGCTCAATATAGAAAGCTAGATGCACAAGAAATGTTTGCAGCTTCAATGCAGGCAGTAATTGAGAACATGTGTGGCAGGGGGATTGAACAGGGAGGAGGAGGAGAGAGAGCAAGCCATACTCCATCGAAACAGAGTGGCAGGAGAAACATGTTTCAGTCCTCATCATTTTCAAAGAGCTTCCATTTGTAAGCGGGTCCAAAACCCCACAATACAACTCCATCCAAGGGGGAACAGTGTCTGTCAGTCTGTATGTCAAACCCAAATGTAATGCATATTAAAAATTCAAGAGCCATTGTTGAGTCTGAATTAAAAAAAAAAAAGTTTCATCAACTTTCCCTTAAGCACAGAGAAGGGGTTTAGCTTCTTGTATGAATTAAGGACACATTTACAGGAAAAGCTACCTTTAACTCCTCTCATTCTCCCAGGCTCTACTTTTGGGTCCTACCCAACATAGGTATTAACTTGTCCAGTGATGAACAAGAAAAGCGGTATTTCTGTATATACTACCTGACATTATGTGCAAAATAGCATTGTAGATGTGCCTGTGGGTGGTCAGCTTTCCATGAACCTGTAGTTAAGGTGTTTACCCAGACTACCACACTCAGAGGGACTGAAAGGAAGTTTCATTTCTAATGAAGCAAAAGGAAGCTGCTCTCATCCCAGCTCTCTCTGGTTTTCTGGATAAAGTTCCCTATACACTTAAGAAAAGGGGAAAATGCATTTCAAGAATTTTTTTTAAGTCAGTCAATACTGACAACCCACAAAGTTTCAGCCTTGAAAATGCCAGCCAGTATTATTTTTAACAATGCTCTTCCAAAATGCTCTTTCTAAATCGGTCTCTTCAGGCTGCGAAGGAAGAGCCCATGGTAAAGGAAGAAACATCAAACTTCTTCCCAGGCCTACCATACCCAAGAAAAACATTAGAAATTATTCAGCAAGTGAGCATTACATGGCTCTGAATTCTGTAGTTTCTGAATATTGCCCCTGAAATCCAGCTGCCAGATCAAGACCCAAAACGAAAGTCAGAACTCCTGGAGAAGTTCACTGATAATGTAGAGTGGGTCACTGTTTGGGTCAGAAACAGGGTCGTGGCCAGTTTTGCACAATCCCATAAACATTTCTTGTTGCTTGGTCACTCTGAAAGAACATTACAGCCACTCCATAGGGCTTAGCCTCGCTGGCTCAGTCTCAGATCCCTGCAGGGCCACCGGTGTGAAAGGTGCCAAACAAGCTCAGTGCCTCAAATGAATGCTCCAAAAGTCTCCAGAAATTAATGGAGTTACTCATTCCCTTGCTGTGTTTTGGTGCTTTGGTTATGTTTGTTGGCTACTTTAGCTGGCTGCACTGTACTTGCAGTGCCTTCATATTTGGCTTTTGATCCTGTCAAACTTTCAGCACAACAGCTCTCTCATGCTCTCTGTACAGTACCTGGCACACTGAGGCTCAGATATTTCTAGGGAGCATGTGACACAAAAATGTGCATTAGGAATAGTGTTTTGTAAGGCTGTTAAGTTTGCTGGGTGATGAGAAAACAGCTGCTTAGAGCTAAGGATTCATAAACTCAATTTCCACCCAAAGATCTTATAATGCTTGGTGACTGAGTAATAAGATGGCAGGTGAAATACAAAGTCAATAAATGGAAATTAATGCATACTGGAAGAAAATAATTTAAATTCCAAATGAAGAATGACAGGCTTTAAATGAGCTGTTACCACTCAGGAAAGAGATTTTGGAGTCACCATTGGCTGTTCTCCAAAAAGGTCAAAGCTTTCAAAGAAGCTGAGAGAATAGGAGTAACTGGGCAGGGAGGCGAGAACATCTCATTACCCCAAAGCACAAATCCAGCACATACCCAGCTGCCAAGTACTTCATGACGAAACCATTCCAAGGCTACCAAATGGGTTGGAATTCAGTAGGAAGAAACACAGAGAAGGGGCCAAGGGTGATCCAAGGTGTGGAAAACTGCACAGATGAGAACCATCCAACTGCAAGAAGCGACAGCCCAGTGTGCGATTATGGGAGAAGTTATTACGGCCAAGGTGATTAAGAAATATAATTCACTGTGTGAAAATGGGACATGCAATGAAGTGATCTGAGAGCACAAAGTTTTCCATTTAACAACCTGCATGATTGTGTACATATGTGAGAGGGATGGCCAGAAATAACACAAAAATAACAGAAAAGTCAGTAAGTGCAGGGGAGACATGGACTCAAGGGAGAAGAGGACACTAGTGAACATGGTGCCCCTCGTGAAATCTTCCCTTTGGGACATCTCTTACACTTCTGGCTCTGGGATGACTCTGCAGGTATGTACACAGACCCCCTTTCACTTCCCTGGGCAGCACAATCAGTGCTACGAGACACAGCGCTGAGGGAGATGGCTCTTTGCTTTGACCAACCTTGTATTGCAAAGGATAGCATGGCTCAAAGCAAGGGTAAGACAGGAAGATACAGCATTAAATAAAAACCTGTGGGTCTCAATCCTTTTTTCTCTCCCCCTACCCCCCTGCCTTTGCTTTAGGAAGTACTTGTGCAATTCTGGCAATCTCTGACACCACCCTTCAGGTAACTGGCCTGAGGGTCAAACAGCCCCAAACACACCTGACTGCAGAGCAAAGACCCCTCTGTGTTATTCCACCCTCTTGGTCTTTCTAGGCATGTATCCTAGAGGACCTCTTCATGCTGCATTGCCACCTTGGGAGAAATTTGTCAGCCCTTTCCCACAGTGGAGAAGAGAGGATTACCAGCACTAAGCTGAGTTGGTTATATGGCTAAGGTAAATCAGAGCCCACTGCCTCAGATACAACCACAGACAAATCCATGTTTCAAATCCTGATTCTCAAATTCATACTTCCGAGCCCATATGTCAGGATGGGTAAAAGCGAAATGTGAGCCAAAAGCCAGGTAAAGCCTGTTATCAAGACATATCCTCTTCTGGCATAGCTCTCATGGTTACTAAATCTGTGATGCTTTTTTAGACAAGATGAACTGTGCTGGGGAAGGGGGATAGGACAGAACTGTATCAGGAAAAAAGTCAGCATTTTGGTAATGGTTTAGAGGTTTCGGCTACCAGAGATCACTATTAGCTGTCATCTTAGTCAAGTTAAAAGGCATCTAAATGGCAGTAGTCTGTCTGTGTTTTAAAGAGGCATTTAAAGTATTATGGGAACAAATACAATGATTTAACATGCTGGGAAAACCTTTCCACAAGCAGACCTAGCAAGAAGTTAAGGTAGTTCTAAGTGAGAGCCAGAGGGCACAGACAACATCTTTCCATTTCCAATTGTTTCAGACTGGATAGGCGTTTTGGAAGTGAAAGGAAATGCTGTGCCCCAGGCAGGTTTTAATACTTTAACTAACAGATTTTCCCCTGCCCTACCCTCTTTGCTTTAAAATGTAGATGAATCAAGTGCAGAACCATTTTAAACACTACTTCGCATTAAATTCTAATCAATGTTTCAGTTTATGTTTTACTGCACTGTTCATTCCCTGCTTCCCCATAGAGAAGGAGAAGAAGAGAAAAGGGAAGAGATGTAACCGAAAGAGTCCATAAACATGTTCTCTGGAAACAGCCAAAGATTGCAAAATGCCCAGGCCTTACAAAGACCCAGCAGGCTGTAATCACCTATTTGTGTCCTGTCCTCACCAAGTGCTGTGCAGGGTAAGTATTAAAATAGATTGAAAAAATTAAAGCAACAAAATAACAGCTGCAAAGATTTACAGAAAATTAAAATTGTGAAATCACTAGCTGGGATTAAAAAAGCATAACAAAACTACACAATATTTCTCGTGTAAGGGTTTGGGGAAGAACAAATACTCCCAGAACAATACAAGGCTGCATCATCAAAAGACACCTCCGAAGTATGAGAACTTAATGAGTAACAGTCTTGGATCTTCCTCTGTGTGCGGTTGTGTTGAGGCCCACCAAAAACGAACAAAGGTAAGGCTGGGCAGTATCAATATTCCCTCCATCCTAGGCAGCTGCCTGGGAATACTCCTGACCTCATTCTTCCTTCCAGCCAGTAAGTGGTCAAGTGGACACAACAGAAAATACACTGTCGGATGTTGCTTTTAATTTTCATGATTAAAGAAGTTTAAACCATCAGGTGACTTAAAAAGGGAAGATGAGACACCTCCAGAAAGGTCCTGAGGCACTTCAAGCACCTGTGACACCTGTGTGCTCATATCACGCTGGCTGGGCTGAAAATCTTTAAATGGAAAGTTCCCCCATTGTGGAAAAAATGCAATCGGCTCACGTGCGCAAGAGCTCAAGTCTGCACCATCAGTGTCCAACTTGGAAAGGAAGCCAGTCAAAATCTCAGTAAGCTGAGCCTTTAATATAAAAGGCTCTTCTGTCACCTCAGTTCTGTACTTACGCTTTAACTTAAGTACTTTGGCAATATAAGATTCCAGGATAACAGATCTCTGCAGAACATAAGTATCTATAGATCTAAGGGAACGCACAGGCTGTGAACTGAGGGATATGTTTGAGGTATGTTAACAATCCATTTCCACTCAAATTGGGATTTAAAACACACTTTACAGATACAAATGAGGATTCTCATTCCTCGCCAGTATGAGTACTTTCTGCCAATGGTATTTCAAAATGCTTCCAAGCATGATCACAAGACAGAGGCTTATTGGTTCATCTGGGTGAATAAGCTAAATTTTGCTTAATGCTTTCTGAAGAGTTCGATGAAAAGTTTGTTCTACTGAGGAACCAAAATCAGGATAAATGACAAAAACTTCAGATGAGATGAAGCCCAGGACTTCAGGTAGCGTAACACAAGAGGCAAAGGCATCAATGACAGCTTATAGCCTGACTCAAGTAATACAATTCTCCCTTCTCCAGAGCCAGCAAATACCTGTGATTAGCACAATCAGAAAGCTTTTTCTTTAAAATATATGTAGGTCACAGAAAACACTCGAATAACCTTGAAGAAGATACAAAACTAAGTACAATGTTGAACTAAGACAATCACAAGTGGAATGAGAACTAGAGAACACAAGTTATTGCTAGGCTGTGAGTGGACCTGATAGGGAACCACTAAATTAGTATCGTTGAGGAACAAAAGAAGAAAAGACTCTTAGAAAGGCACAATTCCACCTGGCTCCTATTTGCTGCTTTTCACAAGTAGACCACAAAGCACTTTCTAAAAGAAAGTCAGTATCAACATCAGGTTTTATTGCATCTCAGCTTCACAGGACAAAGCACAAAAGTAGTAATTCTCTCTGGCCTCACACAGCCCAGACAGGTCTGAACATTTAGTGCTCTTCCAGCAAGTCCTCCAGGAGAATAAACAGTTCATAACAGTTAAAGAACATTTTTAACCTATGCTCAGGATAAAGGGAGCACAGCCTTCGGCAATATACAAGACTTTGCTTTCAAGCCAAGACTTTGCTTTTTCCACAGCAGAAAGAAACAGGAACAAAACCACCAGGTATTGCTGTCTGCACGCTCTACACAGTGAGAAAGCAGTGAGGAGATGAGAAAACAGCACGGTCCCACAGGACAGCAGGGCCTGACCTAAACCACCAGTATGCTGACATCCTCATCCACAAATCAATCCAAGCAATGGCATAAAACCTAGAAAAGGAAGTAATGACATGAAAAATAGAATTCAGTTCTGTACAGAGGATGAGCATGAGTAAGATTTTTTTAAGCATGACTAGGGATCTAACTTAATTTGGTCTGACATGGTACACAGGTCTCCAGCAGGATCTGGCCTCCAGTAACCAGATGTCTCCAGCAGCAGTTTCAGGAGGGTTCTGCGAACACACACCGCCTGTGCTCCTGTCCCAGATAGCACTTGGCGGATTTATAAGAAAAATGTCTGGAACCAGAACTTCACTGCTGGGGTAACAGTGAGTGCAGGACAGCCTGGGAAAGGTAGATCTCTCTTTCAATATGGATGACTTCTGTTCTGCTGAGCCCAAGGCTTTACTGTCAAGCTCATGCTTTGCGATACAGTCTGCAGGCTTTGTTCTGGCAGCAATTAATTGGCTTAGTCACCATTTTTTTCCTGCTGTCGTTGACCTATGTCAGTAAGTAAACAACATGGGTTTTTTGATCAGACAAAGAGTGAGGGGGTGGAAGCTCCTCAAAGAACAGAAAACAATCATAAATAAACCTCTGATCTTAGAGGCTGTTATAAATCAAGACAAGGAGCAACAGAGAAGGTGCTAGGAAACCCACTGGTTATTGCACAAGCTTTTCTTCACTCAGTGCCAAGATTCAAATCCCACTGGAAGATTAGGAACAAGACAGCCTTCTCCATGGCTATGACAGCATGCCCAGTTGGCCAAGTCAAGAGTCGTCTTTGTTATTCCTGTTCAAGATACTGCATTAATGTACCTACATTATCACAGACAAGACCTCAGACTCCACTATGTCCATCTTAGTCCAAAGCTAGAGCATTTGCTATTATTCTCAATCCAGAATATCTCAAAATACACAGTTCTGGTCTATTCTGCCCCACCCTGATGTACTTCCTCCCACTGCCTAAGCTCTGCCAAGTAGCCTTTCCTTCCCTACCACCTTCACTGTAGGGATGGGAAATTGCACAGACCATAGAGGTTGCTAAGGAAGATGAGCAGCCACACACTTCAGATGCAATGTCCTTGAGGCAAGCACTATCTGTAAACCTCAGCAGGATCCATAATTAAACACATCTGATCTCGTCACAGAGAGATCAACTTGAAACGTAACAATACAATCATTAAAATTCAGATGTGGTGCAAGTCACAGTAGTTTGGGGGTGATAACCGTCACACAAGGGGTGTTTTGGAGGGATGAAGTAACTTGTTTTCATATATCTGTACAATTAAAATTTCCTTTAGTAGCAACAAAAGCAAAACTAACAAAAACATAATTGAGTACTTGTGTATTAAACGAACTAGACCACATCGTATTTTTCCCTGTAGGTTATTTCCAGATCCACTTACAGACCTTCATAAAGGCCCGCTGGAGACAATCAATCAAGCTTCCTAATGCAGAACGACTGATTTCTCTGACCATCCAGAATACATTTATATCTCAAAGAACTGAATAAATCCAACAAAGGGAAGTTACCACTCATTTATTTGCCAGCAAGTTCTTTGCCATTTTGCCCTTTGCTCCTCTGCTAAAATGAGTACTTCCATGAATCACAGAATGTTCCTCTGACATACAAAGCAGTCAATTCCTATCACATCAAAGAGTCCAAACAGCATTTTGCACCATAAACAGTAATTTCAGCCATGGATTTAGGTGCTATTCACTGTGAGCGTGGGATCAAGAGTCCGGTCCATGATGGAGCTGCGAGAAGGCTGTTAGGAATCTCTATGTACTGCTGTCTCCTGCAGAGCTGGCACGGCAACATGAATGTTTTGGGAATGGGAATTTTTAATTGCTGCCTTCCATATAACTACATTTCACTGTTTAACCTCAATAGAGGGTTGAGATGCCCAGAAGGCATTTGGAGAAACTGCGCATGCACTCTAGCAGATGAAGCGTGATCCAGGGTCATTCACCTAGATGTTCTCCAGTTACATGGCAGCCGCCGATAGCAGTGAACTGGCGGTGAGCCAGGGAGCTGCCTTGCAGGTACATGGGGCCAAGTCATGAATCACTGAAGCTGCCCGGTCTGGAAGAGGAGCAGCGACCGACTGAATAAACTGAGTTCTTACTGAGATGAGAAGTTCTGCTTTTTTTCTTGCTGTTCAGTTTCTCAGCAGCAAGTGGAACATGGAAGAGATGATCACTCTCTTCCCAAAGACAGCGCAGGAAAAATTTGTGAAAGAAGTACTGATAGATCCCCTATTTTGGGCCTAACTTTAAAGAGAAAGGCAGTTTTAATGCAAACACACTCGTCCCTTCAATATAAGTTTTTGACCTATTGGCTAATTTCTGTTAAATGTCAGAGTTGGCGATTTCAAAGGTACTAAATTGATGTAAGGTTCAATAAAATAGGCGCTACATAGAAAAGGAAAGCCTGTCTGCAGCAGCGCTGAGGGAAAGGCTGTAACGCAAGCACAAACCTTATTAGACAGCAAAGAATCCACAAGGGGTGTGTCCTGACCACAGGAAACCTCAGAGCTCTCACCATGCTAGACTCCAGAGAGTCTCACTGCAAGAGAAAGCAAGAGGAAACCAGCTTTGCTCGTTTGGCTGCTTGTTTTCATCAGAGATGTGCAGCCCAGGCATGCTTTGTGAAGCAGAGCTCTAGTTGTTTTAGAAATCCTGCATAAAGCTGTGGTGTTTCTTTACATCAGGTACCTGAATGGGGTGGAAAACCCAGTGGTGAGTTTCTCCAGCCAAGGGAAGAGCAGATAGACTGCTGCACTGGTGGGAGAGCGCTGTTCCAGTGCCTGAGCTGGGGCCGCACATACATAAATGCCACCACCCTGGATGGGAATCAGACCTGACCCAAACCCAGCAGCCTATACGCAGGCACCCAGATGCCCACATAAGAAACAGGGTCTGTCCCCACGCTTGCTCTGCGGAGGTTATCATGACTGAGGGGCATCTCTAGCAAAGGACGGGGCTCAGCCCTGCCAGGTCACAGCAGGCCTTGCTTCCCTCCTGGGGCTCCTCATTCAGTTTGGAAGAAGCTCTCCTCTGCTAAGAAGCAGGGGCACCCAAAGCCAGCTCTGTGATTTTGGAGGAGAGAAGGGAAGCCAGAGTACAAGTGTTTGAAGGTTGAGGACTGGCAAGCTTTCATTAAAGCAGTCTAAAAGTTTTGGGTTACCTCAACATCTGCCTGTATAAATACAACATTTCTCCCAAAGTCAACAGTGGTCTGTTTTTATCTTTGCTATCCTTTGATGTCATTGCTCAGAGGGCTGGAAACGCTACTTAGCAGCATCGCCACAAAAGCGTAGGTAGGCTCCTCTGCATCAACAGCTGATGACTCAGGAATCCAATACAATTCAGCCTTCACTTTTGGCTGTTTCCGTTACCTGGATTTTCACCACGATGCAAAACCCGTACAGAGTGCTTAGTATCTTCTCCTTGGAAATGGCCATCTGTTTACCCTGACATGGCTGAGTTAATTTCAGGTTTCAGCATTGCGTATTAGCTATAAGCCACTAAGCAAACAAGGCTTGAGGAGAACCTCCCAGAAATCAGACTGGGGGAAAAGTATGGTTTAGTCATTGATATAAGAGGAAAATCAACTTAGAGCTGCTTCTGCCTCACTGACAGTAGCACTTTTCCACAGTTACTTGCCAGCCAGCCAACTTCCAAACTAAAACCCGGTGGCCACACTTTTAAAGGAAGGTAGGGTTGCTAATAGTGCAGACTACGAGGTTTCCAAAGTATCCGCCCCTTCAAGAGAAATGGAAAAGGTATCAGGCACTTCAATACCTCTGAAAATCCATATAAGTAACCACATCTCAAAAGGACCTAAATGCCTTTGCACATGCGGTGCCTGGTCTCACCCTGTAAGTGCGGGGAATTTCTGTTTCCCACCCAACGTGCTGCTGTGCCATAGGGTCTCTTTCCCAGTAAGATGAAAAGGGACTTCTCTAGGAGCTGTTACCTTTTCTAGACCCAGTGAATCACTGAGCACTGGCAGTAGGCTGAGGGAACCCCATCTAAGCAATCCTTGCTGTCACGGAAGTTAAATAAGTTAGATAAACTCAGTAAACCAGAGATCATTCATATTGAGTTAATCTGGCTAAGGCACAGCTCCAGCTCTCTTCCAGGCTGGTAGGAGGCAGAAGACACAACAAGTGAGATCAAAATGAGCTCGTGGTGCCAAATGCTTTCATGCTACACATGGAACAGAATGTCATCCTGCACTAATTTGTGCTATGGTTTCTTATTCATTCCTCTACATTGGTTTCAGATATCCTCAAGCTGCGGATCTTTAAATGGACATGCTAAATATAAGCTACGGAGCTGACTGACAGTATTATTTTTGCCTTTTATTTAAAGACATGACTGAATCTAGTATTGGTAGTTTTCTCTCAGCAACCATGTTCGTCATGTGAAATTCTACTCCATTGCAGGTAAGAGAGGTAGGGGAAATTTCACTCATCTTCCTAAGAAAAGTTGTTACTTCTATCTATGGTGTAAAACACCATTTACATCTTTCTACATAAATTGACATCTGCATCACTACACATAAATATACCAGTCATACTAATGCATATAGAAAGGATTTACAATCTTCCTCTGTTTTTACTAGTCTAACAACCTTTGTATCCAAACCAGCCCTTTAGTAAAACCCAGAAAACCCCATTCCCAAGTGCACTCTCCGCTGAACCACTCATGGGCAGTATTGCAAATTTGAGGCTACAGGAATTACTTATGCAATTGATGGTGAGGGATCCGCCAGATCAGTCGTGCTAGTTTATCTTGTTACTCTGCTGGATTTGGCGAAGACAGAACTTACACAGCGTATGGCATACAAAGACGCCTTTCTAAGCCATTTGTATAGAAAAACACCACAACCAAAGGAGTGCTCACAAGAGACAAGGAAACTCAAATGAACAACAGAAAATGTTTTTGCTTAGTAAGGGACATGCTTCACCCCATGTATCACACAGGTACTACAAGCCTTATCTGCTTTGTCAACGCAGGGCAGCACCTACTTCTACCTGATGCAACAAAGCGGATTTATTTTGGGTTTCACTTAGAGTGGCTTTATCTTTCAAGCTATGTATGTCAAAGTCTAAAACAGTCTCACAACACAGTTTCACGAATGCTAGCCCTTCGAAGATGGGTTTTGAGGGCCAAAAGGAGACATCGTCTTGACTGATCTTCATCCTCGCACAAGCCACAGGTTTTGACATCAAGTCCGAAACTTGCATATAAAGCAGAACCTCAAGTGTGGGAAAACAACTGCACCTACAGGTGCTGAGTTCTCTGGAACAAAGTCCTGTGGTTTTCGTGAAGAAAAGAATGCCAAAAGAGATACTTTTTCATTTCAAGATGCTTTAATGTGTATGAGGACTCTTGTTTTCAAGAGGCGAATGCGAAGGGCAGCCTTATTCCCTTGGGAAAAGGCCAGCTCCTCTACTCTAAGAAAACATCCCTGCAAAATAAGAATGCAGTGCTCGCTCCTGCATTCCTCCCCAGCTTTATGTCTATGATTGAAAAGGCTTTTTTCTCTTAAGCACAGGAGCAGGCAAATTACTACCTTCAATTGCTGCATAGATAAAAAGAGTATGTCTGAGAAAACTAGTGTGAAAACTGAAACAGCCACATGAGTAGAAATGCATATGTGAGTGCCCATGGTTGTTCAAACTGCCAGGACGAGCCTGGATCTTTACCTGCAAGTAACAGGGAAGAAATCTAATGGAAGTGGCAGCACTGGGACTCGGGGCTCTTAGGTGCAGCTCATGGCTTCAACGTGAATTCACTGCAGTATTTTGGGCTGGCTGCTGAAAGTCTTCTTCCACGTAATTTTTCCAGTGAAAATAAGAGTAGGAAATAAGCACATCAACCTCTCTGGTATCCTCCGAGATTAGCAGCTATAGTGAAGCACTATATTTCATAGGCAAGCCTTTCACCCAGCATCAGTAAAGGAGCCAATCTATTTTATTTTTCATATGATAGTTCAGTAGATGTGGTAAAACATTAAAAACATGGAGAAAAGCCAGAAAATACAAAATGTAGGCAATTGGGGGTAACACTTTATGGCTTCTGCTACTGCTACTTGGATAGGGGTTTATGACAACCTGTCTATTCAGGACTTTAATTCAGCTCTCATGAAGTTTACAATCATCCTTAAAATTCATTAAAATCCCCAAGGCATGGCGAAGAGATAAGGAGAGAAGTATTCAACATATAAGTACATGCTATAAGTGTTCATATACCTGTCCCTCAAGATGCACCTTCTTTACGTTCATCTGTCATTTTATTGGGAATTGTAGAATACTTCATTCCAAAACACCAGCAGTTGCCAAGGCATATTAATGAATATTAGCGCTGACAGCACGCTACCATACTGTCAAAATGGGTAGCCGCGCAACTTGCTGATTTTCATGAATTTTGAAGTACAGAGGTAGGTGGGTTTGTGCACATATTATTCAGCTGCCCAAGGAGAAAGAACAAACAACCCATTGTGTCCATCTGAGAAAGAAAAAAAAAACAACCTGCTGTGGTGAACACAAATTGTTTTTTAGTAATGCTGACGGGGACACTGTTGATGACAAATGCTCAATTCTGACTTGAATGTGTGGGGTGGGAAGATTAAGCATGCTCTGCCATTTAATAAACTTTACACTAAGCTCTGTTTCTCTCTGCCTTGCTCTCTCATCAAAAGAATGAAGCAACTTATCAGATATTTCCAGGCACGCTTCAGATATTGTTACCAATTTAATATCAGCTGCCTTTGCTGCTAGAAAAAGAAATAAAAGGTGAGACATAGGTCAGAAGCCCACAGTTTGGACCAAGTATTGTTACCAAGTTAACTCCTTTTGTTACAAAAAAAGGAGTTACCCTTTTGTTACATCTAAAGGGTCATATTTTAGGCATCAGACAATTTCAACAAGCATGGGGGCAAGAGAAGCAAAGCCTTGGTGTATTATTAAACCAGAACCAAGTAGAATGAAATCCAGTTTATCACAGAGACTGCTGGCACCTTACTGTCCCCGTGTGCCCGGACTCTCCATTTTGTACCAACAACTCAGAAATTACTTGCACACTGGCATAAAAGTGAGGGATTATCAGAGTAAGCAATGTTCCCCACAACACTTTTACCAAACTGCAGAAATTTGTTGTTGCGCCATACACCCAAATTTGCATGGTTTTTTGATTGTCAAATTTTATGACTGCCTTGTTGCTGATAGCTCTAGAAACAGATGAAGTTTTCATGTAATCACACGCCATTAAAACACCAAACCACACAAAAAAAAAAACCACCACCAAAAAAAAACCAAAACCCAAAAAACCAACCAACCAACCCACCCCAAAACAAAAAATCCTCCAGGTCTGGAGAAAAGTCTTGAAGCATTAACCCACAAGTCAAAAACAGGATGCCAAGTTATGTGCATATGTGGAGATCTGATGCACCCTGTATGCTGCAGGTTGACATTAGCATAAATTCACAGATTACCAGCCGGGGTGGGGGGCAGGAATGAGAAGGGAATGGGAAGGGAAGGGAGAGGCAAAAAAGCATATAACTGGAACAATACCCAGGGAACATCTAAATCCACAAACTAGAGTTAGATGTCAACCACAGAGGATCAGTATCATTGGTATCCCCGAAAAGCTCATCATACATCAGAAATTGCTGCTTCTTTATATTCAACAAGAAGCAAGTCTGTGGCTGAACAGCCCTAATTCTCATCTCACAAGAGTGGGAGAGAGCAAACACTAACAAGCCCCTGCAGGACAACTAACCCATTCCCCATGCCTGACCACCCAGGAACGCTGCCATGTCCATAGCACTGCTTTTATCATTTACCAAATAATTCCTTGAGTGAGTATTCAATTAGCAGTGGGGATTTGGAAAAGTGCTTGAAGATATCTCTTCCTTTTAAACAATCTGAAGATCTTCTGAAGAGGGAGACGACATTGATGGAAGCAACAGATCTACATGAGCCAAGGCATTTCCCTAGGTAAGAGAAGTTTGATGTCCAGACCCAGCTGCATGTCCTCAAGAAAAGCCTGCAGAGAGAATTAAGTTGTTGTGTGCATGAAGGAGAGCAACTGGCAAAAAATAAACAAGAAGGGGAGAAGAGAAAGAGGCAGTAGGTGGAATAACGGTTTCTAAGTATATTCAGTTATGGCTTTAAAATTTAACTATTGCATATTTTTGCACAGAAACAATAATGCTCTATTGTACTTTAGCATAGTGCCAGACTTAGCCTCCATGCTAAGCATAAACGTCTTGTGCTCCCAATACATACAACTGTTCACCTCTTAGCTTACAAAGGAGCAGGAAAATAATTAAGGCAAATACTACGGCATTTCCAAGGATCCTGCTGCTTCAATACAAAGCCAAAATACAAATACAAAAAATAATAATATATTATCAAGTGCTCATCTATACACTTTCTCTCTCAGAGCTCCCTCCTGCTATCAGATAAGACAGACTCACTAGGTGCAGGCAGCACTCTCTAAAACTCAAGATTTCCTGGTAGCCCCATCTTACTCGTATTTGACTATGTGCTAGCACATATGACAGTTCCAGTAGGGCACTATCAAGGCAGTTTCAGTGCAAGGAGCTTTGCTCCTTTTTATGCATACATTTTATTTGATGAAACAGTGAGAAAGATTCGCTCTCCTGCAAGACCATAACCACCCCATTCCTGGTTAAACAACAGTTTTTCCGCTGATTTGTGCTCCAGGTGAACTCAACAGGGACACTGCTGTCTGATGCAGGGGACCAAAAGTTGGAGTCTCTCCCTGTCCTCTATTGCAAACTCAATCAGAATAGTCCTGGCAGGATAACACAATGGCAGGAAAAGGTACATCTCTAGCAACTTTACTGTGCACATGGAGAACAAGAATTTTGTCACAAACTTTAATGAGAGAAGGATTAGGCCACTGTGGAGGGGGGGG
>VZTL01006740.1:24686-56455 GCA_013400535.1 Scopus umbretta | reverse complement strand
GGGGGGGGGGGGGTGGAGGAGGAATCAGAAGCAAAAGCTTGTGATTCACTGGGCTGGAACAATCCTATCAAAGATCAATGCAATGCCCAGCTAAGGGCCAGCCATGCTCTTAACTCCCAAGCATTGAATCACCATTACTGGTTTCATGCCACTGGAGTTCACATCTCCCGATGTGCTACCAAGAACAGCTATGGAGAAAGAGTTAATTTCCCATAAAATTTACGTCTATCAGGAACTTCTTCCTCTCTCTGCCCTGCTTACTTTCTTGCTATTTATTCATGTTCCTCTGCCACACAAACAGGCCAGCATTTTCAACTTCATTGCCTGGGGGCAGGCACCTACATCTGCTTGCAAGTCCTTCAGTAGCTTCCAAAGTGCTGAGCTACTGGTAATTCCTGTTGCCATCAGCTGGAGCTGCAGTGGCTCAGCACCTCTGTAGGGAACAACCTACTCGGTTGCAGTGCAGATGTGGCAATTTGAACACTTCCATGTGAAAATTTTGTTCCTGATTTTAAACATTCCAGTAAGTAAAGGCAAAACAGCACACAGCCGTTGCAAAACCAGCCATGGGTGGCCAGGGATCCCCTTGGTTATCAATGTTCCCAAAAAACCCTGTACACAGAACAGAACAGATTAACAATTTCACTGTGTTTGCACTCCTGGCCTCCCAAGGCTCTTTATAAGCACTATTTAGTTGTAGCACTGTTCTAAACAGTGCAATAGATCACCCCCCATAACTGATGCTTTTACTTTACAGACTAAAAGGCTGCTTAACAAGCCTTCCCCTCTACCCCCAATGACCTCCAAGTATTTCATTAAGTCTTTTTCAACATCTCAGATGAGAAAATCCAGCTATACTTACTAAGCAAGCAGAAAACTTCAAGGTTTTGAGGTTAACCCCCCCCCCCAAAGTTCCTCTGTATTCTCCACAGACTCAGAAGACAGTTTTCCTAGTGTGCTTACGGCAGTATCCTAAAACAAAATGCATTCATAAAAAACAACCTTACTCTCTGTAACTGTAGCTGCAGCCAACACACAACATCTGGATCTTTTGAGGTGACAAGAACCTTGGGAGCCTGTTTGCATTACAGTAGCAACGCCAAGCCTGAAATATAGCGTATTTATATGGTCATCAGAATTGTAATATGTTACTTTGTGAACTGTCCTCGATGCACTTACAAGACTCAAGTAAGGGAATTCTTTTCCCCCATGTTTTACAGATCAAATTTGAGAATTCAAAGCTGCCTGCACTATCATTCTAGGTTTCTTGTGTGATCTTAGGCCAGTCTCTTTGATCTGTGAGCTCACTTTCACATCTACCTCAGAAAAAAAGTTTGAGAAGGACTGGCATTACGACACTGCCAAAAAGCCCAGAAGCTCTGGTGCAAACTGAGTAGACTGAGCCCTTTCAAGGACTGAGTCAGAGTGGAGCACAGTCACTAGAAAGCAATTAGAAGACATGGAAGTTTGATTAAAAGAAAAGGCAGGGAGACCACACTACAGAGAAACACGTATGTTCTGCTAGGCTCAGCCCATGCCAACAGCCCCTATCAGCCTGTTTTTTTTAAGTGAAGAATTGCAGGGATGCCAGACAAACGAGGAGAGCAGCAAGAATCAATTCAGTCAGACCAGGGAAAAATCTTTGATTGCTCAAAAGTCCAACTTAAGCAAAAACCTAGCATGGTAATATAGCAACCCCCCCGCACCACCACCACCTCCCCCCCACCCTGCGACTCAGACTGTGGAGCAGAACTAAACCCACCCACAGTGTTCGTCCTTCCACCCTCCCTGCTTGCAATGGAACAGCGTGAAAACTGAGTACCTGAACCCCATTAGAGAAAGAACCCAAAGCAAGAGCTACTGCCCAGATCTCCATAACCAGGCATTTGCCCACATGCTCACCTTTCACAGCTAAAGTCACTGGTTTAAGGAGTAACACTGCCAAAGCATCAAAATCCAGACTAGGCACTACCATGCACAGAAAAAAAAAAAAGTTCATGCGTTTCCATGGGGATAGCAGTGATTACATATTTAGCGGCAGTAAGATAAGGCAGCATGCATGATCAGCACACCGATTTCCTGGACGGCAAAAGAGCCACAACACCTAAAAGCTGGGACAACCACAAAATGACAGACGGCAGATTTCCATTCAGGCTTTAATGTCGAGGCAGTATTTTCCGCAGAGCGGGAGCTGATGGAGAAGGTTCCTGCTATTTCACGTCCGGAGATCAGACAAGTGATGCTTTAACTCCTCCCAGGATTTGCTTGTCATAGAAATCCCAGCGGAGGAGGCCTGCCACATCTAAAGAAGTGCAAGTCCCACGACTCCTCCCTCCCAATTTCAGAGTGCCAGAAAGCACCATCGGACCTCACAACTTACATGTGGGAAGAACAGGCAAAACACAGGGGCTGAGCGGGGACACACAGTGTACGCTCTCATGGCAGACATGGACAAACACATGGGATGGTGCAGGAAAGGGGGCTACAGCGGGGGACCAAGCACCGTTTGCAGAGGACTCCCTGCAGTGCAAAGCACTGTTTTTCTGCTGAGCCCCATGCACCAAACTGTGCGCAGACCCCAGATCAAGCTGACATCTGCACGGCCAGCAGGCAAGCTCCCCATTTGGGAACTGTGTAATACAGAGCTGAAAAGCCCTAAAGGGAGACAAAGGACAAAACAAGAGAGTTTCTTGCTGACCATAAGGCCTGACAGGGCTGTAGCACAGTGCTGCAGAGCAGCAAACACCTCCCAGCACCAGCCAGTACAAGAGCATCCTCAGAGCAGCTGTTAAAACCTTATTAACTATGTTAAACCTCTGGTGTCATTTTATGCTCAAAAATAGTGTAAGGCAAAGGACTGCAGCAACATGAATACAAATATAAAACTTTTCTACCAACTGAAATACTTAGAGGCCACTTCTGCACATGTTTATGTCAATACTTTTTCACCCTTACCAGCATGGGGCAGGGATCAGAGGTTGGTTCCTTACACAGCTGCACTTTTGTGCTAATTCCTTTATGAAAGCAAACAAGCCATTTATAGGCAACCCAAATGCACACAGACACACAGCAAAAGCATGCAGTTATAGAGGGCTTGATAAAATTAAACTCCCCAATGAATTTCAATTCTATTCCTTCAACAGCTTAATAAATGGAAAGCTTAAACAACTGGCAAAAACAAAGTCATTTGACTGGTCACTGAAGTACATTTCTATGGCTTATGTAATTATACCCCTGTGGCAGAGCTGCAGCATTTGAAGTCCTGTTTAAAGAAAGGGAAGAAATTAAAAAAGCAACCAATTACTGTATGCTGGCCCAAAGATTTTGGTACAAAGCTCTATGGTGGCAAATAGCCTGCAATCACCAGAGCAGGGGATAATTCGTGTCTAATGCTGCCAGGGCAAAATGGGGTTCTGAAGGCCAACACCTCAAACACCCACACAGGAACGACACAGCATCCAGCATCACTCACCAGGCTTTTCAATAGCCTATTTCACATTACTGCCTGATACTTAGCAATTCAGGACATGCATCATCTGCAAATGTATTTTACAAACAGATCTTCACATCTCCCTGAAGTAAACAGGTATAAATTGTCATTAACTTCACTTTCATCTTCACACATGGAAGCAGGAGTAAAACCAACTTCCAGAGCCCAGATCAGAGCCAAGTTTAACATTAATCTAGATGCCATGTCTGTGCTTAGCTCAGACATCCCACCCCTTCACTCCCATACCTGCTCCATAGGGAGTGTAATGCTCCTG
This sequence comes from Scopus umbretta, assembly GCA_013400535.1. Taxonomy (NCBI): domain Eukaryota; kingdom Metazoa; phylum Chordata; class Aves; order Pelecaniformes; family Scopidae; genus Scopus; species Scopus umbretta. The sequence goes on along the minus strand of VZTL01006740.1, from coordinate 52,691 downwards.
CCATGCCTCTGCACTCCCACTACTGGAAACAGAGACTGGAAGCCCCTATCAACAAAATTTAAGAGCTCTTGAATTAGGATAGTGACCCCTGAAAACACAGTTACAAGAGCATGGATCTGCTTTAAAAGATAAAACAGGCTTTACTGCACGATCAGGAGAGCAACAAATCATTAAGCGAACTCTGAAACTTACAGTTTAAGGCCCAGAAGACGGTTTCATCACTCAATCCAGGCCCCTTTTAGTGCCAGTATCACACTAGAGCTAGGCTTCAGGGGATGGAGGATGAAGGACTCTAGACACGGTATGTTTTGACGACCATTTTCTGATGCTCCCCCACAGACTGGGCACATAGCAGGAAGGGTGCTGTGAAACCAGCATATCCTGAAATCCTCAGAAACAGATGTGGGAAAACTGTGAAATACAGACTGACACACAACAGGCTATCCAGGACCAGGAGTCAGGATAGTATCACCTACCCAAAACCTGTTCATTTTGGGGGAGCTTTTCACTATGGCAGATCCCATTCCTCAGATAAGCCCTTCTCACAAATTCTCAGTCATTTGCCAGGTAGTTCCTGTTACAGAAACCAGGAAAAAAATTTGTGGTGTTTTTTTTTTTTTTTTTTTGTTTTGGTGTGTGGTTGGGTTTTTTTGTTTGGTTGGTTGGGTTTTTTTCCTAGGAGTACTTTCAAGGGGGCTACCTAGTGGTAACTCCAACAACCTTTTGGTCAACTGAAAGCAATGGCTACACAGCTCTACCCCAGCCAGCAATGGCCCTTTGCTGACAAGCAGCCAAGGCACAAGGCAGTTGTCAGCTGCAGAGCTGTCACTCACCACTTTCCTTCCCAGACTACAGCTGTTGAATAGTAAATATCATCATAATTAGGAAGAAGGGGAAAATACACAAACAAACCTAACTGTCCAGGCAACAACAGCAGCACTGCGAGAACCCCTGTCCTGAAGACAGCTGCATCCTTGGCTTGCTGTTGATGCCCTAAGGCTGCACTGGAGGGTGACAACCTGGCAAAATGGGAGATGTGTCCTGTAGGTCCCCTATACAAAGTTATGACTATACCACTAGTGATCTCCTTATCTAGGCAACACAGCAGGAGACGGTGAAGATAGAAGGACATTTATCCTGCTTTGCAGATAGGGAAAGGAGACAGAGAAATTAAGGCCAGAAAATTCCAATACTTGGCTTCAAGAAGGTTTTTGCTGCCCAAAGGTGGGCTGTTGCTCTTGAAACCTGTGAAGCAGGCAGTACTGAAACTGAACAGCAGAGTCTGAGTCCCAGCTCAAAGACTAACACAAGCCCTCCTCTTGCAGCCTACAGAAGCACTTGCAAGTCCCTGTTTGTAGCCCAAGGACAAAGTCCAGCTCCTGCCAGCACCAACTATATCTCCATTCAGTCCCCACGTGCTCCTTGTGCCAAGCAAGCTGCTCCTGCAGGAAGGTTGCAGAAACACCTCCAGCCCTTCACGGGTTTGTTTCCACTACTAATACTGTGGAAGGAAAAATGAAGGGAACAGGGAGATAGCAGGAGACAAAGTTCCCATCCCAGGGAAAACCAGAAGTTTTTCACTTTCTGCTGTTGGGCAGGTCTTGGAGAGCAGCCATGGAGGTTGCTACCATCCCCTGGGCTGCTGCTGGGAGCAGAGGGGATGCAGCGCTCCAGACTATGCCAGGGACTCTGCCTGCTGCACTGGAAGGAAACACAGGCAAGACACAGCTGCAGGAATCTCAGGGCTGCCTTTCTACCTCCAAATCAGTATTTAAAGTTACAGTGGGAGAAAATGGCTACTTGTTGGTACAAAATTATTTAGTTATGACAATAAATCCCAGCTGAGCCATAGAGGAGACACACAAGGAGAGCAATTTTTCCTACCTGTGTAGCGAATGAACTGTGTAATTCTACGCTCCCCCCCATAGATGTGTTGTTACACATTTAAGCAGTGTTGCCACAGTGCAGTGATTATGGCTCAAATACAGTATTTCTATTTATTGGTGCACTTCCAAATGTTGCACTCTAATATACCCTGATAGAGACACCATAAACTATTCTGTGACCGTATGGACGCAGACAGCTTTCCCCCCTGAGCAGCTCACAGGTCTTGCATTGCAGCAGATCAGATGGCGGCACACTGTTTTAAAGCTTTGTGCATTACGCATTACTAGAAGTAAGCGTGCCCTTCCTGCCATAGACTGCTTGGGCTGGAAGATGGAGAACACAACACCATAGCAAAGGGAAGCCATCATTTCTTAAAATGATCTGGCTGGCACTCATTCATTTCATCTGCATACTAAGAGACTTCCAGCTATCATCTGCGATGCATCTGTCTGCTTGCGCTTAACACCACTCCGCTGTCCCCCGGTAATAAATACAACTGCACAGTAACCCAAGTTTTCTTGCAACTTGATCTATAAAAAGCAGCTGGCTTCCCTTCCCTCTCCCAACACTACCTTGGGTTTCCTGATACTCTTGGAAACCTAACAATGTTTTTATTGAGCAAGTTGGCATTGAGTAACTATAAACATGAATTCTAACCCTACCTCTCTAAATATTACTTACAAGGTCAACATCTCTCATCTGCCCTTAACCCTGCCCTCCAAAACAAACAACAAACACAAACTTTCTTTAGCCCCTTTTGAGTTTTTGGAAGCTACCAAGCATAAAATTAAGATACCACCTAGTTGTGTACTCTGCTTAAATACCTTTGGCTGACATGGAGGGAGAGGAGTCATATTCAGGGGTATCTGAATGCAGCTTAAGTAAACAAGGGTAAAATTCCTACTTGCAACCAAAATGGGAGCAAACCAACATGGCAAATTCTTGTTCACAGACAGATCCCTATCCCCTGAAATGTTGCCTGGAAACTAGACAATTGAGGGCATCCATTTTAGACACCCCATCATCACACAACACCACCATTTTAGCAATTCTCACTTGGTCTGAACTGCTGCATGGGATGCAAGAATTGTAGGCACATCTCAGCCCTACACCTTACTGGAGACAGATTAAAAGCCAATAGGAACAAGGACAGAAGAAACGGAGAACCCTGTGCAAGCAGGAGATTGGGGGGGAATAGGATTAACCTAAAGCCAACTCTGGGTTTTGGGAGTAACGAAGAAAGCGTAAAGTCTTTTGCCATGCTTCTGTCCATTGCTGTGTAGCCTCATTTTTTCCAGCACCTTCAAACCTCCTTGTATCAAGCTTCTCTGCAGAAAGGCTTCTTCTACATCGAGGCCTAGACCATGTAAAGTGTCACATACCTCCCCTTAAAGTCCCCTGAAGCTGCATTTTGCTAACAAAACTTATGATTCCTCCCTGCACTATAGGGTCACTCTTCGTAAAATGACTGGTAACGAAAGAGCCAAGTCCTGTTTCTCTGGTCTGACATCCTTACACTGGAGTATTACCCCATTTAGGGTACTCAGTCACTGTATGGCCCAGGCCAGTCTTCTGTGCCATGCCAACTTCACAAGCCTGGCAGAACAATCCCGGTTCAGGTTGTTCTGCAGTGGTTTTGACTGCTCAGGTTTGCCGGTTGCATTGTACAGAACTGCTTATGCAATGTTGTTTTGGTGAAGAAATAGTTTATTATTTATGGCATGTTTTTTCAGGGAGATATATATTCAGGCATGAGCATAACCTTAAAAGTAGGCTGAGAGTACATCAGGGAGTAAGAATGAGTTTAGCTAATGACTTGCTCAGATCCAGCCTCTGCTTTCTGCACTGTTTATTGAGGGAATAAGCTGCTCCTACAGCACAACTTACTATCAGAGCATTTAACCTGTACATGTCGACTCCTCCCTACAGTCCACACACAAGTGTTCTGGGATCTGTACATGGCTATAATAGGAGGTAATTCATCAATAACCTCTCCTTCCCAGGTCCTCAAGGAGTATTTACCGAACTCTTGGCTAAATGAGGCAAGACAGAGCACGTCTTGTTCCAGAACCAGCCCCTCTCTATCAAGTGTTAGACACATTTGCTGAAAAACAAATTAGAGCATGTTAAAACACTTCACTTAATTAAAAATAATCCTAACAGTAACACAAAGGTAAAAGTAATTCAATGTTTTGGTTAAACACTGAAAACAGAACCAAAGTCTGTGAGATCACTCTTTGCACACTAAATAGTACTTTATTTTTAAAGCATACTAATGGAGCAAAAAGAAAAGTTATTTCAATTAGCTTTTTAATCACACAATTTAACCTGTAAATAACTATCAAAAAGCATCTGGACACAGGTAAAGGTCATGACATAGTTTTTTTTTCCCCAGCATTAAAGACTGGTAAGATCCATCATCAATATTTTGAATTTAAATTGGGGGGCGGGGGGGAACAAACCAAAAATACAAACAGAAAAATTCAAACTTCTCTCCTCCTCCAGGGCCTGTCTTTTCTCCAGCTTTACAAATAATACCTTAAGTAGATACCTGGCTCCTTGCACGAGCATGACAGAAAAAAATCTACTGCCTTTTACAAAATATGGATGAACTATTGATAGGACACAGATCTCCTCTAAACTGTAACTTGCAACCTCCCCCACTGTCTCAGAAGTGTTGGGACATGTTCTCCCTTCAGTGAGCAGTAAGAGCCTTCAGTTTCCCACTGAAGTCTGACCACAGATTTGCGATTTGTGGTTCTCCAACAGGCAGTTCAGAAGAAATGGTTGTCTGGCACACCAACTTTTGGCTCTGAAAAGCTGAAGGAAAAAAAAAAAAATAAAAGAAGGAATGGAAGAAAACTATGGAAGGAAATTTGCAGCAAGCCTCCTTCATTTAAAAATAAGTGTGGTAGAATAAGCCACCACCATGACTTCTTAAACTTAATTGCTTTTTTTCCTTCAGTCTCCTTCACAGTACCTTCAAAGAGAAAGCAATGTACATCTTAACTTTTCCAGCACTATGCTCAGTTCAGACTTCCTTAGGAAAATACATCAAAAGTTATTTAAAAGAACAAAAAAGCAAAAAAACCCAAATTACTTGTTTCTTGGCATTCAGATAATAAGAATGCTCTAGGGAGATAAAAGCAAAACTTGAGTTTTTGCACTAATGTATGCCTGTTAAGAAGGTAAAGTCCATTGCTCTGGACAGCTTTTATTAATTTCATTTTTACTTTCACCATTTGATGCCAAAATACATTTTTCCTGAAGAATTATGCACTTGGATCACTAAAGCCAACAACATTTTCACCACTGAATGCAACAAAAGCAGGATCTAGGCCACAGTGTTGAGCATATCTATGTCCAGTTATTTTAAGAACATAAATTAACACTGAAGCATCCATCTGGCACAACAGATTGTTTGGTGCACTTCGTCCCCTGCTAATTAATCGATTAGCTCTACTGCGTAACAGAAGAGTTTCCCGCCTGGTTCTCCAGTTTCAGAGGATGGGCTGCCTGACTGCAGACTCAATGAGTAAGGGCTCACACTGACATCGGGCCTTTTAAGCCCTTTCAATGAAACTACAGTAAGCCGGAAATTCCTTGGCCAAAAAGTTATTCTGGGGACGAGAGATGGTTGATTTTATTGATTAAAAACTGTCCTTTTGTGACGGGCTTGTGGGCATCAAAGCTCTTCTGATATGACAATGTAGTGAAAAAGAAAAGAATGGACACATTTCCCACAAACCCCCCAAAAACCAGCACAGGCATCACAGTACAAGCTCAACACACTGATTCCCAGACCCAGCGGTGGACCCTCAAGCCAGATCACCTGGCAGAAGAGACCTGACCCACTCAAGGCAGGGATGGGGGCCAGCCACCTTCCCCCCCAGCCCCAGCGCTCTTCTGCTGCAGCAATGCTTGAGGGAACTTCTCAGGGCCTTCTGCTTGTAAAGTCCACCCTTGTCCCCAAATATAAGCTCCTGAAAGTAACACCCCCCGACTTGGGATGGAGCCAGGCAGCCAAAGATCATGCTGCCAGTGCGGAGTGATCACCACAGGGCCGCAGCGTGGGGAAGGCCATTCCTGTGTTAACTTCACTCCTCATCTGAGCCACCACCCCAAGCTGTAAGAAAGCTTGCTGAAAGCTGAAAACAGACTTTCATGACTCTCAAAACACCTAAAACTAATGGGATTTGCTTGATGCATCTACATATGCGATATGCCCTGACAAGTGCTTTGGTAGAAGACTGTCTACATAGCTTTAGCAGCAAGAACAAAACAGAAGTTAGGCTCCTTTTAAGCTCACTTGCCAGTGTATTGCCTGCAGTTTTGCTGGATTTAACCACTGCTAGCTGTTTATCTGCAGGTTTTTCCAACTGCCAACTTGTGCTGCTGAAGAAGCAGACACAGCCCCTGGGAAGCCACCGAAGAGCAGAATGTGGCTCCCCTGCCCTGACTCACTGGGTGCAGGTACCTGCCTATGCCCACAGCGGTGCCTGGGCCCAAAGCAGAGCCTTTCAAACAAACCTAGGAAGTCAAAAGAGCCTATGTCAGGAACCGAGGGCTTAACTTACTTGAGACGTGAAGAACAAGAAAATTACTGCACATGAAAATGCCCTTTAAGCATCCTCTGTCTAAACTGGTCTGTTTGCATAAGCTAACAAGTGAAAACTCAGAAAAAGCTCAAAGAGTAACAATTTTTCATCAAAATCTGCCCATGTCATAGAAATATTCCAAATACACTTTCTGGGAAATATGACTTTCTTGGAAACTGCCTTTCCAAATTACATTTGTCTCCCTGTCAAAATTGCGTGCTAAGACAGGTCTCTGTGATCTGTGTAAGCACCTTAGGGCTGGGACCATCTCTCCCAATGCAGGTCTGTGAAGTTCCTTATCACACTCAAGGGCAGTACAACAAAAAAAAAAAAAAACCACAAGCGCAAGTGTCTGGAAAGAAGATATATTGTGAGCCAATGCGATACTCATCAAAATAGAAAGCTGATTAAACACTGTAACAATTCAGTAAACAGCCCAGTTCTTTGCTACAGGGCCACTGCTTCATTGCATAGGTTTGACTGCTAAGAGGGCATATATACAACAGTCCATTTTTGAGGGAAGAGAGCTGCTCTCTGTACCTATACAGACTTTTTTAAATATCTGGTGTCAGAAAACAAGGACTTTCAGTCCCTGGCATGACTACAAAGCTGCCTCAGACAGGCCAACAAGAAGTTTGTATAGTGCAGGATGTGGGAAAGAAGAAATATTTGGCTTATATGCTCACAAATAACATAATAAAAATTCAAATGCATTTCAAATCTCTCCTACAGGGTGTGAAATTGTGGCAGGAAGCCATTCTGATATCCAACCTGTGTTTCAGCTAGGCGCTTCACATGGAAAACATGGGACCTATAGTCAAACTGGGTCATGGTCTTGAGCTTCCCACCTGTAACAGGAACCAAACAAGCCTGAGATACAAGGGAGAAGATTCAGGTCCTATGCACTGGCCGGCCAACAAGTCTCAGATGTGACACAGAAGCTGCCAGAAGGATTGAGTGTGACTTTAAAATAAATGCCTGTCACAAGGAAAACAACTGCAAAACAAAATGCTTTCATCAACCAACCATCCTGCCTGCCCTGGCTGCGCAGCCATCCATCAGCTGCCTTCATGCTGAGATACACTCTGTGCTTTAGCTGGCCACAGGGGGGGTCCGTTCAAGTAATACTTGGCCATGAACTGAAGCCTCATGAACGATCAAACACTACTGGCACACAAGGATGGCCCACATTCCTGCCCCGCCCCCCAAGTATTAAGTTAGATAACGTGGCTTATTTTATCTCAGTACCACCCTGGCTCGTGCAGCTCTCTGGTTCTATTTTTTCCCCTGCTCACTATTTCCTCACACACCCCCTGGCAAACACAAGCTCCGTAGTGCTGTAACACAGCAGCACCGCAGCTCGGAGGAGGAAGGCATGGTGAAAAGATCAGTCACTCTGCTACAAAGAGATGCAAATTAGGGCTCTCCCTATTCCGAGGCAAGACAAGCCTCCTGTGACTGCAGTATGAAACCTCCTGGAAGAAGGAAATGTGAAGATCAAGGTCAGGAAGAAAAAAATAAGCATTACAGAAGGGAGAAGGTTCCCCCAGCAGCTCCAAAGGCCCCCTGAATAAAAGCTGCACATGTATCATGCATGCACATGCCCACTGGCTGGCCAAGATCCTGGTGCTGGTCAAGAGAGCAGAGGAGTCAGCCCAGCACATGGCACTTACAGAAGCTGAGCACTGGGCAGCCCTGTCCCCCGTGCTTGAAGTTTATCTGCAAGGCTCAGCCTGGGAACTCTTCAAACAGGGATTTCATGGAAATTACTTGCTGAGAGCACTGTTGATGTTTCGCAGTCCAAAGGTGTGCAGCCATTTATCCATTCAAGCACCGGCCAGTAAAACAGGAACAGTTATCATCCTTCACTGCACAGTCTCAAAACTTGCAAGGATGGCTATTTCAAAGGCAAAAGAGGAAAAAGGAACCTCCTTTCTCCTTCATTTACTTCCTTGCTTTAGTTCCTTCTGCTCATCAACCAGGGTCTGGCACTCTTCTTCCAGGAAGAGTTTTCAATAGATGCCCTTCATTACTGAATCTAATTATTGCTCAACACATTGATCACATACCAAGAAGCCACATCCCTGCAGTCTCCTGTGCAGGAAATTCCAGGCTTTGTCAACACTTGGCTTGAGACAAGAAATAAAAGTTCTTCATGTTCCAATGTCACATAAGTCTTCTGAGCACCATCATTTATACAGCCATGACTATTTAGCTTAAACCTCTAGCACGAGAGCCACATGTTCATTACTCCTATCTCAAAGTCAATTAATCAACCTTTCTTTGGTATCCAAAGCCTCCATATCAGTTTTCTTTGGAAACATATGCACACTCAGAGTTAACATATACACACTCAGAGTTTACACCAAGGTCTTCTGGGCAGTGGGGAAGGGGGTGGGATGCAGCTTGAGACAAGGGAGAACTTTCTTCTGTGAAGGCATGGGATCACATTCAGATGAATGATCACCATAAACCCAGAGAGGTCAGGAACTGCTGAGGTACTGCAGCTTTGGAGCAAACCACTCTCCTCTTTTACACTCCTGCATAATACTGGGCCATCATTCATTGCAATGTGGTTAAGAAAGCGGGTATCTTTTCTCCAAATCTCTACCTAGAATAATGTGGTTATGGATGACTGAACATAATAAAAATAAAAAATAAATAGGTTCAAGCTTGTTTGCAGACAAACCTAAACTGAAAGCCTGGATACTAATCAGAGAAAGAAACACACTTTGAATACTTTTAAATAAAGCTCACCTTTTAAAGCCAGTCTTCCTATTTCTTGGGGCCCAGCCTCCTCAGGTTTTTGGATATCTAGGTATGTCAACGCTGAAAATTGAATGTCCAGCCCACACCTACCTCAGACAGGTGTTCTGTGGCTTAACCACTCTTAATGAAATGCTGCTGGTCCTTTGACAGCTATTTCTATTCAGAGTTTGTGGTAACACCACTCCTAAAATAGCTGTCCAGCTATGAGAGGTCTCCGAGCAGTGTTTTCTCTGATTCTGCCTTGCTACTGTGCAGCACTCACCTTGCATACCCAGGCTAGAAGCGACCAAGCAGAAGCCATAAGAGCCCAGCCAGCAGAGTCAGCTTTCTGCACATCTTTTATGCTCATATTCCACACAGCAATAATCAAAAAAAGATCCTTTACCGTAGCAACCTGGAGAAGCAACTCCAACAAGCTCACGACATCACATTCTTTCCATTTGTCCTCTGGCAAGTCTCTGCCTGTTTGAACAGATGCCATCAGCGCTTGTCCACGTTGTGCTGTGCTGTTTTTTTCTACTTATTCCACCCTTCTTCTGCTTAAGAGAACAAACCAGCTTTTACAACCTGAATATTCACCTGATGGCAAAAGATGGCTAAACATTAAACCAGAGCAGTTTGCCATCCAGATCCCTAAGCACAAGTCTACATTTAAATGTTGTCTCCAACACAACTGACACAATACAATTATATTTGTGAAGTCAGTATCAGCTGTTAGAACTGTGCTGAAAGGTAATGTTGAACCAAGCTGCCCTTTACTGGGAATGTGTGTACAGACTTGCTCTTCAGAAGTACAACCCACTACCTTGGCTAAGAGTCATCTGAGAAGCCCTATACAGGCTCAAAACAGGCTCAATCACTTTAAGTCAGATCTGAGCCTATTCTTCAGCTGAAGATACAGTTTGGCACTCAACAAGCTTAAAAAAAAAAAAAAAAGGTAATTTCCATATCTTGTCTTTAGCTTTCCAACTTCCAACTGTCAAGCATCTATGTCACTATTTGGGATCCCACTTGGAATAAAATTCAGCATTGCTGATCTGTTTTACTGTCACTGATCTCGTGATATGAGCCTTTCTTAAAACTCCAGCTTATAAAAATAAATTGTATGTAAAAATAAATTGTATGAAGCTCAAGGATATGTATTTTAGGCACTTGAGCAGAAAAAGAAAGGTAAACATGATACATGTGTAACTAAAGAGGCTCAGACTGTAACATAAATATGAAATAAGAATCGCTCTATTTCTACTTAAAAAAAAAAATCAAGATTTTAAAATTAATTCCATTGTTTTGATTAGTTGATCTGAGACATAGTTGATCTGAGTGAAAATGTTTAAAACCATCTATCTGCATTTTTTTAAACTCTAGAATCCAACACTGAAAACAGCCACAGGCATGAGCAGGTTGTAAAAACTCCCTTGCAACAAAGCTTGCAGGCAGACAGTATTACTGATTGTATTATTTTTTTAATATATCCTTTATGTATCTTGTTGAAAAAGTCTTGAGGAATATCAGAAGCATTTACAGGAAGTTAACATCTCTGTAAAGTATTTAAGGAATTGTAATCCCTATGTATCAAATGCTTAAAATGGTTCAGACAGCCATGGACAAAAAGTTATTCTTAATGATACTCTACAGAACTTAGTTGCTTTTAAAAGAAGTTTTCTGGTTTTATCACCTTTGAATCCCACCAACCTGTTTACAAAAGAATCACTTGACTTGTCTTCTGTCAAACTTTGAAAAAGGTTGTTAGTAAATCTTGCAACCAAACAAATCTTGCAATTATACCACCACAGAAGAGGTTATGGCCAGCCCCCCAATCCCTACTAACAACTTGCATTCCCAATTTATCAAGTTACTTAATCACATACCTAGCTAATAAATTTTAAATGGAGTGACTTATGCATTTGAAGTTAGGTATGCCCTAAGGCAGCCTGATGAACCAGGGATATTGGGAACCATGCATGCTGACCCTGCAGAAAAAACAGCCCATCTAATATAAATCAAGGTTTATAAAAAGTACACCTTCCTATTAAGGCCATCGCTTTCACAGAGACATCCCCAAACCCAAGTTTTTATAAAAGCACAAGCACACTTTCCTATTAAGACCATCGCTTTCACAGAGACATCCCCAAACTATCTGGTATTTACCCTGTATTCTGGAGTACTGCATTCTCTAATGCATGCCTTCAGTCATTACTGGCTAGTTCATTAAACTTTTATCTAAAATTTCTGTTAACAACAACTAATTTGATCAGAAGTGAAATATGATTCCTGTCAGCTTTGTCAGTCTTGTGTTACTAAGCGATCCCAAGAGTTGGTGTTCCCTTAGTTGTATTAAAGTAACACTTGATGAGGAAGCAATAACTTTTTTCTTCCCAAACTGCCCAGACAGCAGGCTGCCCTTACGTTGGCACCTCTGTAAAACAGTCACATGCCTTCCCACTGAAACCATTTACTAATGCTCCCAAGTTTCCTGCTGTAGTTTCTCCCTCTCTTACCAAATTAAGGCAAGAGAGAATATGAAGAACAAGACTGGGAGAAAATACACAGCTTAGTTACCTAGAAGACTACGGATGATCAAAGCAAGTCACAGGGCTGAAACTGGACAAATACATGCTGACCTTTATATATACAACAAATATCCACAGTGTACCCCCCAATTACTAAAAGTACTCAGCTGCAGGCTGAATTGTAACTGCATAATTAGACCGAGTGAGGACAAACAACCAACCAGAAAACTGTGCCCACACAGGTAGAGCTATGGAGTTTGGAGCTTAGGTCCCAGTGTTTTGTCGTCATTACACTGCGAAAAATAAATTCAAATCTAGGGACTTACCAAAGACTTCAATGCACTTACAAATTTTTCCTTGCTTTTCTCTTTTGTGAAAGGTTAAGACACATGTTTTCTTACTGAGAGGATGCAAGAAGGAAGTAATTAGCCTTCATATCAAGCTTGAAAAACAAAGCCCTAAATCATATGATGCTCTAGTATAGGCAAAAGGAAATGAACATAAAATGAAAAAAAAAAAAAATGCTACATGGCTGAAAACACAGTAAAAATTGTGGAAAAAAAAAATTATCAGTGCACAAAGGAGCCCAAAAACATCCATTAGTTTTTGGGCAGGCTTTAGTGAAAATAGTAAAAGCATCAAGTCCACAACTCAGTCAACACTGGGCTACATTTGAGTGCATCTTAAGGTGCTCGTCTAGTGCAGTACTTGGAGAAGAAGGGCAAAAGTTTTTTCCTGGCCCTTTTTCTGATGCCCATTTTGTTGGGGATGAGCCCTCCTGCTCTTCTGAGGTGAGAAGCACTCAGGGCTGCCACCCTCTCTACAAAGGAGGGAGGAAGAAAACTGGAAGCTCCTGGAAGCTCCCATCTACTTCCGAGTCCTCTTGAGACAAGCAAGCCAGCTTACCCCAAAACGTCCCATGCTTTCCCCACAGGGGCTACTGGTGCCCTCAGGCAGAACAGCAGCAAACAGGCTCCTTCTAAGAGCTTTCCCCTTCAAGGCAAGAGGGATCTAGCAATTGATAGAGGGAGAGAGGGCAGATAGGAAAGCAAGAGACTCCTACACCTTGGCAATGAGAAAACACATTCGGAAAAGCATTAGAACGAAATGAGGGGAACCTCTTGTGCTGCACACACAAGGGCTCCAAAGCACAACAGTATGGCAACCGCCAGGAGCAGTATGACACATTATTATTATCATTATTATCATCATCTGGGGGGACAGAACCAGCCGTAGTGCATCAATCTCAGAGGCTCTCTGTGAATATGGACTGCTTCTCCAGTGCTAGGGTGGGACATGGGCATGGAGCATTAGCAGGAGCTTCACCCCGGGACACACCATGAGAACCAGAGTCACCAGCATTGATGGCAGCTCCAGTCCATTGCCTCATATGCAGTCAGAGACAATTAGATAAGCTGTAAAGCTGGGGAGACACCAATATATTTATATGTGTATTTAAAGGTACAGGCATGTAGCTGCGAACAAACTGCAAGTTATCTTTAAGCTTCTGACTATGGGCTACCAGTGGTCGTTGTACCACGGCCCCCCCGGGCCCCCAAAAATGGCTTGCTGTACAAGTCGGGACAGTATTTTCATTCAGAGAGTGGAAGGGAGGATGCTGTCACAGCCTGCGGGGCATGGGAGGTAATAATTCTGCTCCTCTGCCTCTTACTTTACCTAAATGATTTATTCAGCAAGGCCTGCCCACTTTAAAGCCCTGTTAGTCAAATATACTTAAGCACTGGAACAGACCTGCCCCTTCACAGGTAAGAGCATGAAGTGCCACTACACTAACAAACATTTCCTAAAAGAAAGAAAAAAAAAAATCCACTACCAGGCTCTGTGTTTTCAGAACTAAGTTTATGAAGAGACCATACTTTCTCTAACACTTATCAAAAACTCAAAAAAACACAACTTCATTTTTGTGTCAGTTCAAGCTGATCCCCCACTGAAAAACCTTCTAACAGATTTTTGCCAACAGCTCTGTAGATTAATCTACCTCTGTCCCTGCACCAGGAAAATAAGCCTCACACAAACCAGCATAGCGAGATGCTGCACTTAGCAGATACAAGAGCTGCTGCAAAATATAGCACAGCCAAATGTATAGGTAAGGGTTTTGCACGTTACAGCATCCTTTTTGTTGTGCCCTTTTATCTTACAAGATACTCTAGAAATTAACTCCTAGCCCATAATGTTTTTAATTCCATTTCATTTTAAGATTGCCACTCAGATTATCTTAAAGCAAAAGTACCATACAAAAATGAACGTTCCCATTCACCTTTGCAAAAGGGTGGGAAATTAATTTAAGGCCAATAAAAGCAGAGCTCACTGTAGGTATTAATTTCCAACTCTCTGAATTTATTGACAGCCACAGAACTCAATTTCTAGCTGAGCCAGTAGCGTAAAGAGAGAAAGAAGCAGCAGCACTTACCCTGGCATACAAAGCAATTGAGCGAAGTCCACGCTACATTGACCTTGCCATCTGGACATGTGGCAAGCCCAGTGCAGAGGCATTTTCAGCATTATCCTCTATAATCGTGTAAAACTGTATTCTGATGAGAGAGGCCAAAAATCCCATGCTCCAAAGACCCAGCTGATGACAGCAATCAATCAATCCCTTTTACGGATGCCAGGTCACACACATCACACGGTGATGCCCAGGTCACTGCTTCACAAACATTAACAAAGTATCACACTTTCTGCATAAAGATGTTGATTTTCATTCCCCCAGTCCTACTGAGTGAGAGAAAAATCGCAGTTAAGAAGCTGATCCTATGTCCCCAGTGAAAAACTGAAAGGACTTTACTGGGGGCTGCTATATGTGCAGGATTAGGCCGGAATGATTTGCAAAAGGCTTTGCAATGAATTTGTTACTGAACTAAGAATAGAAGCTGGGAATCCTAGTTCCTAGTTCTGTACTTGCTACACAGGTGCTGCCTCCTCAGCCACCATAACCACTGCCTTCCCCCATACTGGGCCCTCAGGCACACAACTGGACTTTGACGTAGCAAGAGGATGCACTGCTTCTGCAAGGCTTCACTCGGGAATCTTCCACCAGCTACACTGCAAGAGCCCTGTGCTGGAAACTATGAATCAGCTGTAGCTTCAGCTCCTACTTTAGTATTACACACCACTGTTATCAGCCTCCATCTTTATGCCAGGGATTTTGCAGGAATTTGCTTTCTGCAGACTGAAGAGAAAGAAGAATGAAAAAGATGAAGTGAAGCGATGCTGGGGGGGTGGGGGGAGAAGATGAGACAAGATGAAAGGCTTTGTAGTTGTAGTTTAACCTTCTGCAAAACATAGGCCAAAAAAATGATTTAGTAATTCCTGTAGCAAGCCCGTAACTTCTGTCTAAGTCTTCTCTATGGTATTCATCCTGCCCGCTATTCTACCATCTATACTGCAACAGCTTCCAGCCCACATTCAGGCCTCACACATACAGTCTCTGCCCCAAGAAGCTTGCTTAGCTGCATCAGACAAACCCCATTGCTTCAGCAGCAAAGGCTTTAGCCAGCTGAACACAACTGGCATTTCTTCAAAACAGCACATTTTGGGAAGAACCAAATACCTCCAAGGCCTGAGATGTAAAAGATGAAGGACCCCAAAGGAGATCCCCAAACAGTGAAAATACATACAACCCTCTCCCACACACCCTGACATAACAAGACTTTACAGGGCTTAAGGGAGCAAGCATAACGGTTACGATATGTTGAAACAAGTAATGTCACTCATTCCTCGTCTTGTACGACAGATTTGACGGATTGTCAGTGCAGAACTTGCAGACAATTTCAAAAGGCAGCAAGCTGAAGACAAATTGACAGTGAAGGGACCAAAACCTTTTTCTGAAAATGAATAAACACAATCCCTGAATCCCCAAGCATTCTAGACTCTTATTAAGACACAAGCACAATCCAAGAGAACAAATCCTGATATGAGCCCACAGAGCATAACAGTCTGTGCATCTTTTCTAACCAGAAGAAACTGTTTTCATGAAGGATGTCATTATCTAAGGACCAACAATCCAGACCAAGAAAAACAGGTTAATTACAGAAGAAAATGACCAGGGACATTATGGGGGTTTGAAAAAGCCAGTAATCCATCAGCTAACCAGAACATCAGATAATTCCACTGAAGCCAATCTCCCACAATGATAGTGTCCAATTCTGGACACAGCCATGACATTCACTGGTTTGGTGATGCGTAACTGTATGACACTGATTTTCTACATGGCATCAAGAAGGAAACATGCTCCCAGCCTGTCATCTCCGGAATGGGAAGGCTGCTCCACAGATGCAAACATTTCAGGAGGCGGCTCCATGTGGCCATTCAAATGCATGGGTAAAAATACTAAAAATGCCTTTACAGAGCTTGTTGCTTCACATCTGTCAGTATGCAAGCCTCTACTGAAGTCGACTACTAGTTTAATAGCTATGTTCACATAGCAAACGTACACAGGCCAAGGTGAAGCAGTTTTGATAGATTTCCTGGGAAGCTACAGCACCAGGCCGCTCCCTCTGCAGAGAAAGGAGTTATCTTCATGGGAATCAGCTCACACAATGTCAAAGTAATAATTTTGTGCTCAGACGAATAAATGGGGGTGGAATCTTTTCAACTGCAGACACACTTTCTCCACCACAGAAATGCAACAGCATACCAAGGTTTCCAAGCCAGTCACTACTGAGCTGTCCAAAGAAAAGGTGAAACATAATTTACTGGATTTCTGTAAAATAAGCTTCAGTTTCATCTGAGGCAGCAATAGACAAAGCTACAACTGCTGTGGAGTTTTAGTTGGTGCAAAAGGCTACGTTCAAGAGCTGTGCGAGCAGTGGGCAGCATCTCCTACTTAATGATAAAGAACTGAACATAAGTATGCTGGAAAAAGAAAGTAACACTTGAATCTATTAGCAGATAGAGAAAAAATCCATCCCTTCCCATTACATTAATGTCAATACAAATGCCACTGCTTTTGATCAAATAAAGATTTCATCTGTTACACAGGCTTAGCTTGCTCACTGTCTACCAAAAACCATTCAATGTTGAGCCATGCTCCTGTTAACTTCTTCCTCAAATGAGAGTATTGCCCTGATTGAATTGAGCCTGTATCACTGCCAGCTGTAATACAACCGCACAAGGTACCCAAAAAGAGGACAAAATGAGGCTCCAAAGTTATAAAGACAAAGACCTGGCAAAAAGAAAATGCTTGGAGGTTTTTACTGCAATTAATTGAACACCAGCAAGCTTCAGTCTTTCCTGCTCTAAACAAAGGTGGTGTAAAGAGTTCAGCACTACTGTGACCTGTGCCAAATGGATAAACCTCTTCACCTAAGCTTACACAATAGATTTGCAGAGATGTTCACCTCAATTTCAAAAACAAAGCTCAACACACACAAAAAATTAAAAATTACATGCAAGTTTTTCTAGACGCTTCATTAAGTCTAACATCCTTTCTTCCCTGCTTCCTCCCTCTCCCAGTATGGCAGCCAACATTGCCTAGAAGTTTGAGAGATGTTCTGAGGCATCATGGGCTATTCTCAGTGCGAGGCATCACATCCTGCTCCTGAGCAGCAATGACAGCTGTAAACAAAACATCTATGGAAAAGACTACCAAGGGTGCAGACCCGTATCTTAAATAGAAATAAAAAAAATTGTATTTGGCCAGGCTCCCAGGAAAAGGTAGTCCTGTGCAAGTTACACTCTTAAGCAGCATTTTCATGCCCAAGGAGCAAAATAACTTCTTCTTAAACCTCTCAATCAAGAGCCTGGTGAATAGCCATTCTTTGAAACGATGGCATAGAGCCACCACGGATATTTTTTCTTCAACAAACTAGCACTGAACAGAATCTCAGCAGCCACAAAGCAGCAATAAAAGGGGAAGAGGTAAAAGAGTAAGGCTTAGGCAACCATCAAACAGACCAACACTGCCTTCACACTCACTACAACACACAACGGCTTCAAACCATGGTGGAGCTGCTGAGCAAGAGGATGGGAGCACTGTAAACATCAGTTATCCAGGAGGACAAAGGGATGGGAGAGCCTTGGCCAAATAAAAGTTTAAGTAGCAGAAATCATACAAATGAGTATGGAATGGGATGTTGGGGAAAGAACTGTCAACAATCCTCTCACCTGTTGAGTTTTGCGAGCTGGGAAATCAACAACAAAATGCCAGAAGGCAGCATACTGCTTTCAGTCTGCTCATCTAGATCCAGACTTGATGTTTTGGCCCCTTAGTACAGGAACATCACCATTTACACAATTCACCCAGAGATAATCAGGAGCAGGCTTTAACATAACATGAATTAATAATCCAAGGATCCTAATGCATGCTACATCCAGCAAAAAGGGTTATTTTCCCAGAAACATCAAGCGTGCTGGTGTCCAATTTGCATGAACAGAAGTCTGCAGAAACATTCCCTCTCACTTCAGTTTTTCAGCCTGGGCTCTAGCTCCCTCACATCAATGAAGAGAAACTTGTTGACTTTGCCAGGCATAGAACTGGGTTATCAGGGCATCCCAAGCAGATTTGTAACAAAAGCATTCGCTTGAATATTGACATTTCCACTCTTCTATCTGTAGGCATGATAGAGAAAGAAATACCTCTTGTAAGTAAATGCTCTGGTCAAGCGTAACTACCAAGTCAGCTATATTTCAATATGAACAGTAAGGTAAATCATTACACAGTGGTTATGCTGTATTAAAGTACACATTGGCGTTATTTCATACCAGGTTTTAGGCTTTCAAACCTATTCAGTTCTATTTTTTACCTGGCAATGCTTTTCAACTTAGTACAATGCAAAATACAGTTAACTGGTACAATCTTGGAGTTTGGGCCGAATGCCATTTGTTGGCCCTACAGCAGCCGGAGCCGATAAAACAGAGCTTATTTGCAGCACAAAACTACCTGAACAATTGTTTTCAAAGGAAGAGGGCAAACTCCTGGAGAAGTGGGAAACATTCCCATGGAAAAGAAGAAAGCCACACCTGTAAGCTTCAGGTATTTCCTCATTATGAAACAACTTTGGGGACAAGACATACTTACTCAGCATTTTTCTCACTTCTTGCTGCCAGAATGAGGTGATGCATTTGAAGCATAAACAAAGCTAAGTCTCTGTAGAGACCACCATTTCGCAACAACCTGATCTTTTCTGTTTATTAGCAGAGGGTGGACCTAAATTTTTCAATACTATACACAAAGACCTATATAATTTGCGCTAGAAGAATACTGGCATAATTGACAAGAACAGGTGTGGCCAAATGTTTTCTCATGCGGTTCAGAGATATCACAAGCAGCATCTTCTCAAAACATAACAGAAGATGACACTTCATCAGACAATGTAGATGTGCCAGGCAATAAATCTTGCAGCAGAAGGCTCCTTCCTATTTTAATTCTAGTCATCACCGATTGAGAGATACAATTGTCTTTCTCAAGACAGACACAGGAGAGGTGAAACCAAAGCAAACACCTCAAACAACTGAAAAAACACTGAAATGCTCAGGGTTTCATTTAAATCCTGGTGTACTCATTCTGGTCTAATAAAAATAGCCCACTCCACTATTTGCACAATTCCTGAGACCAGAAGATACTATCCTGCAACTGCCTGCACTGAAGAGAACAGCAGAGAGGCTTGTTTCAGTTGGGCACATCCATCTGTTTCCCTCTCCCCTTTTAACAGAGACATCATTTCAGCCCCAAGTATGGAAGAGGTTGGAGAGTCCCCCCCCCCCGCCGTCACTTGCATATCTGTGCACTACTGACCACGAAAAGGTGTCCCCACAGCTTTGGTATTTTGCACTATTCTAGGATCTTTCATCCAAATGTTAGCAAACAAAGCTGTTTTGCAGTACTCCACAGGAATGTTTTTTATTTGGCATCTGACCATTGTTGCTGTCAGGGCATGAAGAAAGGACTCTCATGTATGTAGCAGCATAGATCAGCATGGACTACAAAATAATCCATCTAAAAACAGGATAAACACTTGGTCACTTAGTCCATGCCAAGTCCTGTGTTTTACTAGTTACAGCACCAGATTTATCCAAGCCACCTAGTTTAAAGTTATAGATATGTTACTGCTGTGTGGTTTGCTCTTGAGGTAGGAAGTTTAAACTTGCCATCCACAGCCACAAAATTAGGCACTTGCAAAGCACAAAATAAGATCCCAATGCCTTGTCCCCAGGTTCTCCAGCTAGTAAGGAAAAATTAAGCCAAGGCAGCACTAAGAGTCAGAAGAGTTTAAAATGCTACCTCTTAAAGGACACATTCAGATATATTATCTAGTAAAATCTATTTGTGTATCAGCGGCCACTTTTCCTTCAGAAGCAAGCTCCAAGTCTCCTTCAGTGCTAGCAGCTCAGAGCTCACAAATAACCCTTTGACAAGAAGCCAGCATGCATTCAGCAAGGATATACGGCCTACCGGGATCAGGACTCAAACCAGCTTGCTTCTTCTTCCACAGCTCCCTGCATGCCTGTGGGTAAATCACTCAATCTTCCTGTGCCTAAATTCCACATTTGTATAAGAGGGATAATCACTCTTCGCTACCACAGAGGGCCATTGTCAAGCTACATTTAGTAGTGATTGACAGGAGCCTAGGTACTACAGAAAAGCACCACAAAGAATTGCCCCTCTGCCCCAAATGCTTTATGAAAAACAAATGTTCCTTTAAAAGCAGGTTTCAGATTCAGTCCCCTAGTAGTTATCACAAAGAACAGCAATTTAACAAAGACTCTACAAATGTTAAAAAAAAAAACAACACAATTTGACAATGTCCTTTCAACCTGACATTTAAAAAAAACAACTATATGCACAATTACATATGATAAAGATAATGACAAAACAAGAGAAGAAAAAAAGGTGGGCAATATTGTTCCTTCTAGCTTAAAGAAAAATAAATTATAGTGCACTCAGTTTGCCAGTTTAATAGGTGATGTGACAGGTCCTTAGTTCATCCTAGGACAATTTGAGAACAGAATGATTAGCAGTGTATGATGACAGTGATCACTAGCTGGTTCCTGGAGAGCTGATAAGTTATTAAGCTAAACAATGCATCACTATTATGAGCAAGTCAGTGCACTAACTGTAATTTCCTTGAAAGCTGAGTGGTGCATGATTATACTTGTCCACTCAGACTCCCTGCTGGCAGCTCCGTGTTCTGCTATTGTTCTGAGCTCCAGAGTCTTCCCAGTGCCCAGGATACAGCCACGTGAAAACGTATTCTTCATATTCAGCCTTCGTTGTGGCAGCTGTCATCTGAAGGATACTGGGAAAAGAGAGACATTCTCTATCCTGAAGCACAGCTATTAGAGCCCCTAAAAACATGTGGGTTTGTCAGCATGAGCTACCTCTCATTTCTAGCTAAGGCAATCTCCATTTCAAGAGTGCTCTGGTTTTGGTATGACACATATATACCTACATATATATTACACATATACATACATATATATGTGCGTTTGTATGTATTAAAAAAACCAGACATACATACAAGTACATTTCTGGTTGTTTTCTTTATGACTCGGAAAGACTGCTGTTATTACTGGAAGCTCAGATGAACACCTTTGAATTCATATTTCTCTCTCAAGGTATAAGCAAAGATGACAGAGCACACCTCCACTAATGGACCTAGAAAAACTATGAACAGAAAAGGCAGAAGCAAAAGAAGGCAGCAGCCCGTCGACAAGGATTTCAAGTGGCTAATACAAACAGAGATTGGAAACATAGCCTTCATCTGTCCTACTCAAAAGAGGCAGTTCTAGTGGTGGAGATAATGCAGGACCTAGGAAAACAAACAAACAAACAACAAAACCAACACAGTCAGGTCCTACTGCAGACCTGCTCTGCGAGATGGATAAGCCACTTGCCCTCCTATGTGCCTCTGTTTCTTCCTCTGCAAAGGAAGTCGGCAGCATCTCCCCACCTCTCAGAGCTGCAGGCAGCACGCACCCCACCGTAAGCGATCCGGGCGACCCCCGGAGCGCACAGGGCCAGGTGACGGCAGGGATTGCTGCTGCGCAGCGGCGCAGTGCAGGGGCCTGATGCTGCGCTGCTGGAGAAACGGAGTAAAGCGAGTCCCTAACCCACATGGTTATGTGGCGAGAGAGAAGAACAAAGATCCCCATTTTGATTCCCTAAACTAATTCTCAGAAAAAATATCTTCACTCTCATCTGCATGATCAGTCACACTAAGGTTCCCCTCCCTTTGGTGCATTTTTACCATACTTTTGTCCTGAATGTCGTCAGCTAGTCTGTCCAGGAAGCAAAATTTTTAAATCCCCTAAGTGTCTTCCCCTCCAACAGCAACAGACTGTTCAGAGTGTAAGCCCCATTGGCTTCCAATGAGCCTTGGGGTGCCAAGTGCTTAAGATGTTTTTTTTAAATGGGACTTCAGGTGATTCTGAAAATACTATCATGTACCTCACATTAGATTTGATATAAAGTGAACATTAAGTGGGAAGAAAACCTGACACTAAGAACATTTGACAAGTGCTTAAAAGGTAGGACCTAATTCATTTTAAACTTTGTTTTCTGTAAGACTCATTTAAAGAGCACCACGAAATTGTTTCATTGTCCTTTTCTCTGTGCTGATCCTGCAAGGAATATATAATCAGTAATATGTTTAAACAAGCCAAAGAAAAAGTACCGCTCTATTTTGAATCCAGGAACTGTTCTATTCCTGTCACTGAGTTTTTTCAAACCCAAGTAAAAGGGAAAAACTGTTACTGTTGGAGTAAAAAACACAAAATGAGCAAATGTAATATTCAAAACATGATACTAGTAATACAGATAGGATAAGCCTACCCTATAGTTTTGAAAAAAGTTTAACACCGTTGCTATTCACACCCCTCATACCTTTAGATATAAATTATTTCTATTGCTACAACAAGATCTTATCCTCTGACCATTCTCCTGGGCAGTAAAGAAAAGTTAAGAAGTCAATCATTTCTACTCCAACTCTGAAATTAACCATCTCATAGCTGTACTAGTGCAACTGTCTGTGAGCTTGTGCCATAAATATTACCAAAATGATTTGCCTTCAAAGCTGTGGGGTTTTGTTGTGTGGGGTTTTTTGGTTTTTTTTCCTTTTCCCTGAACTTGGTTCACAATCAGCAAGCTAACAGCAACTTCCAAAACACTGGAGGTGGGAACTGTTGACTTGAGGCCAAGAATTTCATCAACTACTTTGCTATGATCCTCCAACTACACCCTTAGTTATCCAGCCAACAGAGACTACACCTAAAGATACAGCCATTAACTGGTCTAAGTACTGTGGCCATCTACAAATCCGTACGAAAAATGCATGGTTATGTTCCAGTCAGTGGGAATTTCAAAAGGAGATAAAAACCAGCAATAATATGCCATGGAAGGCTACCAAACATGGATTACCAGCCAAAGACGTACCAGTTTAAAGCCTCAGTGATACACTATAAACATAGAAGAAAATGAATTTAAAGCATATGCTCATGTACATCTCCAAAGGACACAAATCTTACATGAAGTGTTTTACACATACATGTACATACTATTTATCATTTCTGACTTTTTCCCTTTTTTTTCCCCCCAATAATTAGGTCATTATCACCTTTACAATGAGATATCCATTCAAAATACACTGCTTCACTAAATCATTAAAAGCTAACAGATAACCATATTGTTTTGGGACTATTTCATATTTAAATCATTGCCTAAGATTACAATTCAGCCACCATCTGAATTAACAAAGCCATTCAAACAGATACAGGACACACAAAGTCCTTTCACTTTAGGCACTGCAGGCTGATTTCACACTCCTGTACTAAGGACGAGTATTTCTGGGCTGTCACAGCATAAGCAAACCCTTCCCTTAGAGACTTTTATCCTTCCTCAGACACAAGGGTTTCCCCACATAGAAACACAGAGTGCTTGTCCTGGGGTCAAGCCTCAGCAGCCCCTGGATTACAGCACTGTGATGGGTAATGTGACAAGGCATGAAGCCAAGAAAATGACTGTACATACAGGAATTATGAGAACCACTCAGAAATGCAGGGCCTCGGAGTAACTTGACACCGATATGAAGACTACAGAGAAAACTCTTTCATATAGCGTGTCTTCATCGCATGACCACTATTACAGTAGGATTGCAGAAACTGTACAATAACCAAAGCACAACTTTTACCGTAGGGCATCCACCACACAATACTGTACATTAAAGTCAAACCAAGTAACATTTGGACTTCATGCCATTCCAATACTTTCCCTTACTTATGTCAAGGACATAAATAAAACTCCCATGCAGAGGGCTTGGGTAGAAGTAGCTTAATTAGTTTTGTAAATCCATCTAACACCCTTGCAAATTGTAATTCAGCTGTCTGCATTGGTACAGAAGTGAGTACATGCCCTTTCCCAAGGCAAGCTTTGCTCTTAACCAGCTACGGATTTTTTGGGGTTCTAGTTTAAGTTAAAGCAGCCTAGAGGCTGCTCTAACTTCAGCTAGTCTTTCACAGTTTACAGCCAATAAGCAGTTTCACATTAAATGCTCACAAAGAAACATAAAGGACCAATAAATCACTGCAGTTGACAGTTTTTCCTCCATACTAACAGTTCTCTCCAAAACTGAGAGGTTGTACAATCTCGCTCTTAAGTTCAAAAAACTGTGTCCTGTTTAAATGAGACATTAAATCACACATTCTAATGCTACCTGGAAAGTAACACCAAATGAAGCACATCATTACAATGTCAACAAGGTCAACAATGTTAATACAGAAGAGAGTAAAGCTCCATGCACAGCTTTAAGTACAAGATCCAACTGGAGAAAGTTCTGAGCAACCTGCTCTAATTGACTCTACCTTGAGCTGGGGGGTTGGGGCTAAATGATCTTCTGACATCCTTCCCGCCCTCAACCATTCTGTGAAGATTTGCTATTTTCTAATTTTGTGACGACAGCATAGTGCCAGGCTTAGACTGAAAACAACACAAAAACATTAAGGCTCCACTACGGCATTAACTGTCAAAGTCCTGCGTGCAGCTTCCCTGTAGTTACGAGACACCCATGCTCATCCACCAAGCCAACCCCATGCTTTGTCACCTTCTGTTCTTCCTGCTCCCCCCCCATTGCTCCCCTCCAGAAAACCATGAAGCCTGCTTTGGTCAGGCTGAATCCTTGCTAACCATTTCTGTGCTTACCTAAAATTATACTGGTCTAGCAAAATGGTTCCTGGCAGCCATCAAAATACTGTTGCACCTCTATGCCAGAACTACTGAAAAGAAAGCATCCATTTAAAAAAAATTTCTCCGTCAAAAGTGATGCTCTGTTCTTTAGGAATCCAGTCATTTTGTACATTTGTAACTACTACCACCACCTTGCCTGCAGTGCAGGTAACTCAAATGCATTTCATTTGCCAGAATAATGTATTAATTTCGCTTGCACAGAAATTTCTATAGACTGTCTACTCTTAACGAAACCAATAATCTACCTCAATTTGTGTCGCTTTAGTCTGTAAAAGGTAAGTATTGCAAAACACATAGTCCCACTTGCTGCAGAAAACCACTCACTAACTAGTCTAAAACCTGCAGAAAGCTCAGGAGAGAATGAGCCACAAGTGTATGGTTTCACACCTTGCTAGCTCAGCAGATGCAAACAAGCCATGCTCATTAAAACTCTGCTTGGCTTATGAGAATGCCAAATGGGTAATAACATGCAACTCAAAACACATCATCTCAGTATATCATAAACTGCCCTAAATTTATCCCCACAGTGGTAAGAGTCAGGTTAATTCTAAGGTTTCCATTTTGCAACCAAGTAGTTCGAACATGAAAACAATTACTGCACAATTTTATTTTAACATTAGCTAATCTGATTTAAAGATAGCTGAAATAATTTTTTGAGTGATGGCATCTTGGGTGTAATAAGATAATTTAAATAACAATTATCAAAAGCAGTATGTTTGCTGCTGAAATTCCAAAGCAAATTGAACAAGTCAATTGAGGCGAAATCGGTGACAAAGCAACTGGAACCAGTCCATTTACGCAATAAGCCAGATTTTGACAGCAACAGCATCTTCTGCAAGAAGGGAGAATATTTTCCTCATTTTAAATTACTCAGTTTAGTTCAGAATGATCACTAGTTCATTCCAGGTTGAGAAACAAATTAGTAACTGAAAAAGCAAGTAAACTTGTTTTTTTCCTTCCAGTCTGCAAACAAGAAGTAGGTGTGGGAGGCTGAGACCTACCAGCTCTGATGCCTTGACAAGCATAGTCTCAAGTCACCATCAGTTTCGTTTGTTTAGTACAGGTCACATTACACTGCTTAGTTATAAACGCAAAACAGGCTGAGATTTTTTTCCTAAATACTCAGCACATTTAATATTGCTTATTAGTTTAAAAACAGCAAATGAAAATGTTTGTTTTCCATGCTATAATCAAACTCCAATTTCCACCCAAAAGCAGCTTGAAAAAGATCACAACTGAAAGATTAATCATGTAATGTCATCCATCATTTTCAAAAAAGCATAAAAATAAAGACTAAGTAAATCTATGTAAATGTATACAGTTGCTTAGATGCATACAGAGTATATCCTTCTCATTATTTTTTTCTTTTTTGCCAAGACTACATTTATTTGCAAGTGAGTGCCTTGGAGGTTATCAAAAGAGAAGAGTCAATCTTTCTTTAGGAAAAGAAATAAAAGCTACAAATGTTAAACAAGATTAACATGGGCCATTTCAATCAACGTCTCTGACTTGTCAACTTCAACCAACTCACCCTGTAGAACAGGATATATGCGTGGCATAATAAAGGGTTGAATACTGATCTTTTAACCACGGAACTAGGATAAATATTCAGGTAACACTAAAACCAGTGCATATCATTACCCAGATTCTCTGACACATAACATTTCTAAAAAGCCTGAAGAGAAAAAGACACAGAGAGTCACACCTACGTTTTAACTGTTCTATCCATGTCAAAACTTGTAAATTTTCCCCTCCCAGCTTTAGAAATTCCCCCAGTATCATTTTTCTTTTTAATTCACCTGTTTGAATACTTTACGTAAGACTTAAAGGTTGCATTTTACTCTCAACTTAAGTGGTGTAGCTTGCAACACCTCATGACATCTATGGTATCCTCTGTAACAAGGACACTAAAACTTTGCAGGCAAAGAAAATGAACTTTTCCTTTACAGTTACATCTTCATCAAACACACATTCACACTTACAAGAATGCTGGGTTCATACTTTATAAACAATTTGTATTGAAAGAATTTGGGTCAAGGACAACCTACCACCAATAACAGCCTACATCTCCCTACAATTACTGGCCAATAAGCAGCACAAGTATCCTAAAAACATCTATTCCATCACATTAATGAAACTTAATTGGACCACAGAGGTCTGCAAAAAAAATCACTTTACCTACTGAGACATCTCCACAAAAGCATATCTCGGAGTCTCCAAAAGATTAACAAATAGTTTTCTGCCACCAAGCAAACCCACTGCTTCTCTTTTCCATGTGCCAACTTTGTGCTAAATAGCAACTCTGATATCTCAGCATTACCGCTGTGAGCCTTCTACAGCAGGCTACAGTTCAGAGGCAGACTTTTTATTTTAATCTCTAGTAAAGCACATTTAACAGACCAAAGTAAGGAAGTCAGTTCTGGTTGGTGAGGAAGTTTAGGCATTCACTGCTTTTTTTGGATGTGAAAATAAAACTTTATCAACCAGTACAAAATGTTTATTATACATAAGACCACAAAAATGAGATCAGATTCTCTGTTTCCATGGCCAGCACAGTAAAACTTTGTGCAGTCAGTCTGAAACTAACACGGGATTGTACAGTCATGAAACAGGCTTAATCAATCTTTATTTCTTTTGTGCCGTAATAAAACATTTTTGTCTGTTCTTTTCTCTCTTAACAAAAATATCTTATAGTTAGCTACAGAAAGCCAAGCTGAGCTCGGGGGGAGGAGAGATCTTTTTACTTTGAAATGATAACTGCAACTTACAGGCTTTGCTCTGTTGAGTCTGAACTGCAATGAATGGAGTTATTTCCTCACATTCCTGTTGTATAATTCTTCCTTTACCAGCCTTCAGCTATCAGCAGATCAGAGCTGGAGTTTACTCTGGAGTTGGCAGTAAACAAAGGAACAAATCTGCACTGTTTCCTCTGAAAAAAGAAATTGTAGTCCTTGTCCAAATATATTAAAACACCGAAACATGCAGGACGATTAAGGAGTTGTGTATTAGATAAATGAGGTAGTATGCTCAATAGATTTAAAAA
>VZTL01006740.1:0-17448 GCA_013400535.1 Scopus umbretta | reverse complement strand
AAAAAAAAAAAAAAAAAAAAAAAAAAGCAAGGAATTTTATTACAGATACATGCAAGCGACCAGCCTTTTGTTGTTGTTGCTCGGTTTGGTTTAATTTTCATTGCGCCTGTCATTCGATTCGGGCAGGGGAGGCACATCGGGCATCTGGAAAATCTTTCACAACCCAAAAGTCAGCAGAAAGGAGAACTTCAGAAGTTTTCATTAACAGTAGGGAAATACTCAAATCTCAGCCTGTTTATTTTTCTCTGTGGCAGATAGGGAGTCCTCGTCTGTTTCCCTGTGCAGCAAAAGTAAAGTGGAAAACAACTCCAGTTTGCATGAAAGCATTACAGAAGTAAGATCGCAGTTGTTAAGAACATAAAAACAGCCTTGTGTTTGGTAATTTTGGAAGGGTGAACAGCCTGTTCATCCCAGTCCTCGCCCTGCTCCTCAACAAGGAGGTCACAGGGAGGTAGGAATGGATGGACCTTCCAACCAGCACCCCAGAAATGGGGGCTGCTCTGCCACCCGGAGTGCCGCAGAGCTGGCACCAAGGCACTGACCCCAGCCACATCGTTCGTCCGCGCCGGCTCCTCTGCACAGAGCCCCACTGACACCACACAGACTAAAACAGGAATTAGACTCAGGCTTGGGGTGTTCTTAAAACAGGACGTGGGCTGTAAACCTGGTTTTAGCTTCTGTGCAGGGCTCCCTCTGACTTTGGATCACACTGATTCTGCCATGAACAACAACAACAACGATAATAATACCACCTAGATCACTATGACACTTTGCATTAGGAGATCTCAAAGAGGCTGTACAAAAACCACCAATAGCAACCCTTCTGTTCTACACATTGGGAAACTGAGGCACAGGATGTGTCCAAGGGCGCAGGATCACAGCTCGGTTAGCCAAGCCCCACTCCAGGCCATTCCTCTTCCCGATACGAAGGAAGAGCTTCTGCAGTTGTAAATTAAGCTTTTAGGGCCTGTGTTCTTGTGGCAGAAATCCCTCAAATCCAGCTCTGGAGACAACCTTCTGAAACTAGGATTTCCAAACCCTTTCTATTCTGTTAGTTCCCACTGGATGGCTGTATTTCTTCCCTGGACGTGTCTGTTCTTCCTCTGCCTGTGGCTATACTTCTGAAAAGCTGTCTCAATTTTGTTATATCCCAAAAGGAAAAAAAATGAAATTAGAGGCATTCGTATCAATAGTTAGTCAAAATCACTCAGAGGAAAGGCAACAAAGATAAAATATCAAATCTCTACTTCATTTTTTAAAAGCCTTTAAAAACCAAGGAGGTTTTTTCTATTGTGGCCTCACACAGAAGTTCAGATGACTGTAGGCATTGCCTTTTAGGACACTGAAGAGGGTTTTTAATCTGCTTCCACTGCCAGTTCAAGGTCTTGGTTTTCAAAGCGCTGAATCTCTCTGCACTCAGCTACAAAAAGTGACTGCACCTGCATCTACAAATCACAGACATATCTGTGTTCCTCTGGAACAATGCGGACCACAGAGTCCAGAAGGAAACAGCCAGGGACAAATAATGCAACGTCAAGGTTGTTGTGAGCTTCCAGAGGAAAACAGACAAATGTAGCCTGAATCACTTCTAGGAAATGCTGCAAAACTTTCCTCCTTTAAAAGATTTTCCATCATAATCAGGGCAACATCAACTCTCCCCCTTCCCACTTAGAGAAAAAATATGCTGCCCCCAAGCAGAGCTTTCTCAACCCAGAGAGGCCAGACACTCCAGGAAGGCCACCAGGGATTATGCTATTACCAGTCTAATTACCACAGAAAATGCTTATATGAAACAATGAGAGATGGTAGAACAAACCCAAAGGTAAAATCAGTGGGGACCTTTTGAAGCAAGCAAATCATCAAAGACTTTGTTCTGCCTGCAGGGAAGGAGAAAAGAGGCCCTGAGTTAGTCATCTGGATTTACTAAAAAAAGAAGAATCAAACAAACAAGGAAAAAAAAATCCCCCAAACCCACAAAACACAAAAATACTTCTTCATTTTGTAAGTTTACATCTGGTGCTCTCCAAAACTGCAATTTCTTTCCTGGGTCTGATCAGCTGCTATGGTTTTCCAAGTCTTTCAAAGAAGGCCTGAAGGCCTCTTTGAGATGGAAACACAGACCTCATGGCTACTTGAACCTTCACATAGTTGAAGCATTGTAAGAAGCATTAGGAAAATATAAAGCCCTACCAACACCCAACCCTATTTTCTACACATGAAAAATATGCCTAGCTCAGCACAGGCAAAGTTTTTGAGAGCAGGCAACCTGGCAAATAGCCAAAATACTATTAAGTGCCCCCTCCTACAGCTGTCATTAGTATTCAGATCTCTCTCTCCCTTGTTGCCAGGTATACCTGGGAGATTCCATACAGGGAGTAGCCTAGAATGTGTTGTTATTATATATAACATGGTATAATATCTTTTGATTATTGCAATTGCAAGTTTTCCATATTTTTGCAGCTCAAAAGGACTCACTCGGCCCAGCCACAGAGAGGGACCTGTTGTGCAAGATGATGTAACCACAGCTTTTTATTAAAACCAAAACCCATTCCCTGCCCACACAGCTTCCAATGTCAGTTACCGCAGCACATGCTGGGCAGACAGAACAGAGGAATGGGGGGGAACGGACAAGAAAACAGGAAGATGAGAGAGCAGCAAAACAAATCTCAGTATGAGGACAAGGCACCATGAGTCATCTCCTGCCTGGATGGAGAGCAGAGCACTTAAGAGCCATCAAAAGTAGATGAGATTTCTAAATGTTCTAGGTCAGACAGCACCCATAACGCTAAGCAAAACTTGGGTTTTGAAGCCTTGAGCCTAGAGGTGGCAGGGGTTCCCTGGTAGAAGAATGCAGACTGTACTTGGACGGATGGGCAATTTTCAGATGTCTCAGCCTCTGCTTACGATCACAAGGACCTTTTTACTGGTGAGCAGGGCAAGAGCCATCTCTGTTTGCCCTGGGGCACTGTTTGTCTACAGGTGAGGTCCTCAGAAGGAATGCAATGTTTTATGAAAAACCTGAATTCAAGAAGATGGTCTGTATTTTTGCCTTGAACATTTATCTCAGCAGCAACCAAGGTACAGCCAGGTACAGGTCACCAACAGTCCTTTGGGAGACTCTAGCTCTGTGAGTCTGAATTTTTTCTGAATGAAAAATTTCTCATAAAGCACACTGCCTTCCAACACCCAAGTCTCTGCATGGAGATTGCTTCCAAACCAAACTGAAACACTCTACAGCAATCAGTGTTTCAAGAAAAAGAAATTTAAAAAAATGTACAAACAGTTTAGGTGAAAGGAATGTAATTACACACTGTGACGAACAGTTCATGAAGATCAGCACTGTACACAGAGGAAAAATAAAAGAGAATTTCTAATCATGTAAGTCATCGTGTTTTATGCAGTTACTCCAAACTACAGCAGGATATTTCAGTATTATTTTATTTAGATGGTGGAAGGAAGTTCTGAAATCATTTGTGGTCTCTTCTGATACCATAAAGAAGTCCCAAATATCCCTACTTAGTTTTCAAAGATGAAGCTATGGTAGCCTTTTACAGATGGATTTTAACATGCAATATCTAAATTTTTGGCAATAGAACCTCATTTTCAAAAAAATAAACATAATTTAGATTAAATTCTCTCACGTGATTTGTATGACATTGCACTGCTGCAAATCTAACATTGCTCTGCTCTTGGCAGAATTATGCTCTTCTTTCAGAAACATCTGAAGTTCAACAGCATCTTGACCTCTGACTAGGGCTTGTAACAGCTTCTAAGATCTAAAATAGCAAAAAATACAAGTCCTAACATGAATGATGCAATGGCAATACCCTGGATAAATATGCTGAAGGCAAGATGAATCCAGTGTCGCAGTTGTGTATACTAGCATTTGCTTTTCCGCAGCAGACAGAGCATATGAAGTTCTTAGCACATCTATAGCTCTGGTGTGAAGCCGGGGTCAGTGTGCATTTCTGGGGTTCCTTTCAGACTCAGTACATAAGGGACACAGCAATCTGTTCCAGCTTCTAAGCTCAGAGAGTACTTTTTGAATGCAGACTGTGTTTAAAGCTTTGAGGACTGGAGGTATCTTCAGGTCAGTCGCTGGTTTTGACCAAAAAGGAAGCCATCACATTTCTTAACAGCCTTAACCAGTTTATTCTGAGATGAAAGTTACTAAGTAACTATAATTATCCTGGAACTCCTTGCTTAAGTTAAACAGCCCTTTTTGACCCAGGGAGGGTAATGCTTCTTTAGACAAACAGGTAAACAAAGGCACAGAAAGGCAGGCAATGAACCAAGGTCACACCATTAGTTACTACCATTTTTGGAAGTACAATTCATAGGCCACTGCTTGATCATGAGACTTCCATAAGGTTGTCTGGATGGGTTGTCAGACAGGATGACTTTACAAGCTGCTATCTTAACACTTCAGTGACAATTAGTCTCTTCTAAAAAAATCAGTTCTTTAAGAGTAATCATGTGTAAAATATAAAAAAAATAAAAGAGGGAAAAAAAAAAAACCTTCCCAAATGATAGCTTCTGGGCTTGCTTGTGAAAAATTACCCATTTGTTTAATTGAAAAGAGCGATTTATCAGGCTAATTTCCTTCTAGCAACCAGAGACCTTTCAAAACTTGATTGCAGTTAATGTGCCAGTGTTTCAAAGCATTTTATTCAACTATCAAATAAGCTAACGAAGACCTTTAATTTACTGTTGAAGTACAAAGTGGGCTGAGCAGGTCAGACATTTCATGCTCCCAGGGCAGCAGAGGTGCAGATGAGACTCTGCTATTGCATCAGCTCCTCAGAGAGGCCCAGACGTCCTGTAGGAGAGCTGGAGGAGGCCAAAGCAGTAAAAGGATGTGCAGAGGCAGCTCCCATTCTGGGTACAAGGCATGCTACCCCTAACCTGAATAGCAGCAAAGAGCTCCAATTAAACATTCACAAGCCAGCTTGCAAATGGAGATAGTACAACTAAATACCTTAGTCGGGAAGGACAAACCCTCACCTCTTGGTTCCCCCATCTATGTTGTATGCTTTGGTGACACCTAACAGCTACTATCCTAGAAGAACAAAAAACAGTGGGACTCCCCGTGCTGTGCTGGGGAAAGGAAACTTTAGCGCTTGTAATCAGTTACAGAGCCTCTGGATAGAAGGGATGAAATAGCACGTACCTGTCATGTATAGCTGGACATAGCAACTATCAACTGCAGTACCAACCAACTGCAAGTAACTCGCCAAAACTCAGTACACCACAAAGTGGCAGGCTAATGCTGTCCCCATCTAAGGCAAGCAAAATTTGCTCGACCTTGGCCTGTGAAGAGCCAAGCATAAATATTTGGTCTTGGTATTTTGCTCCAATTCTTTGTTCTCTTAGCTAGTGGCTGGTGAAGCTTGCCCACATCCTTGGAGATTCAATGGCTACAGCCACTCCTATGAACTTCTCATTCTCAGTAACACCTAGATGCATTAATATCTTGCACCCATGACTTTACTGGAAACATTCAAAGTCTGTGAGGGAAAATGGTTATTAACAAAAAGAGGAAAAGCAGTGCATGTGTTGCTGAACCAAAACTTCACCTGAGATAGAAGCTGAAAGTTTCCTATCCAAGATCCTGATCACACAAGTTTACTGATCAGGTGAGCTACTTAAACCTGTTTGTTGCAATAACCATTATCGAAACAGACCCAGTTCAGCCCATTAGCTCTATACAAAGCCAGGTGAAATAATTAAAGTCATGTCCACTTCATGAAGGCTGAAAATCATTGTTGAAGCAAAATTGAGATGGCACGGCTCAGTATGTGGGAAGGACGTCTTCACAGCTACTAGGAGGTGTTAAAGGTGACCTCATCTTCTCATTTACTTCTGATACTGAAATCAGAAGTGAATAGGCAATTGAAGAAAATATCCCCCCTCCTCCTGCCAGCCTTCTAAAGATCAACACATCTGCAAACACATTCTGCAAACCTAAGGGAAGAAAGCCAGATTGTAGCCTGCCTTATCTCTTCTTACTTGCTAAATGTATTTCAAGCCTCAAGCATCACATGACTGTACATAACGTGTGGACACAATAACTAATGTGGCTTTCATAACGGATCAGCAGGGATCAGCAATGTTGAACAAACACCCTTATTTGCAAAAGCACCTTCCCAGCCCATGAAGCAGGTGACCTTGTCTCCCAAGGGTTACAGTGCAAAGTTAATGATCCGCAAATTAAGTATTAGAAACTTGTGTGAAATTTATCCACAGCTTCCCCTTAACCTTACCATTTTGCACTGAATCAAACAAATGCTGTCACTGCTCTGTAGAAACCTAGTGCAATAAAAGAGGCCAGTTCCTGACAGTACAGGAGGCAGTGGACAGTGTGTTTTCTGAAAGAAGGCACCTGCTGGTGGGGACAAGATTTCATGAGAAAACATAGATCAGTATCTTGTTGAATGTCCTTTGTTGTAACTCCAACTGAAGAACTTAACACATCTCCCACATAGTCCTACCTAGTCACATGGTAGACTAGGCAGGACTCCACAGCAAGCTGGGGATTCCTAAAGATCAGGTCAAAGTATAACCTATTAACGTTTTCCAGAGCAGTTTTCTTACACGCTGGAAAGTTCTGCGAGTACAGGACGAAATCCTGCATGCTTTGCTGGACCACAGGATTAAGGTATTCACAAGATTTAATTCTAGATGAAATGCCACATGGAAAAATTCCCTGCATGTTGTCTCTCACATTCCCAATAAATTACATCCCATATTTCAATGGTGAGAAAACCTTATTTGCCCATGTATTTATAAAGTAACCTTGTGTGCACAGAAGGCAGTACACTTCTGACCACGCTACACTTCTCTTACAACTGATGCAGCTAAGCTGGGCTTACAGGCTTTTGCCATCTCCACTTGAGGACCCTTTGAATCTCTTGGTCAGTATATCCTCTGGATAAGTCCTGGCGTTTTTTGACTTTGTGGGCCTGTGAATGCCATGCTCTTTTCCTCATTAGGGAGTTTTTGGCTGTGGCAATGCATTTACTGCTGTTGAAGCTGCCTGTAGAAGTTGCAGCCTGCCCTAAGGGACTAATTCCTACACATTTGCTGTGCTAGTCAAAGCTTTTATCTGGCTACAGGACTGATAGAGAGCTCCTGTGACAGAAATTCAGCAAAGATGAGGAAACAGTGAATATTTTGAATCCATTCTAATGCTTGCTCCCTTTAAGAGAAGCTGGGGCAAGCTGGCAAGATTCCCAGTTAGGCAAGGCAGCTTTGCTGAGACAAAGCAGCGCCTGTTGGTCATTTTTCTGTAAGAGGTGTACAGCCTGAGCCGGCATGTCCAGGTCTCTCTTGGCAGGAGCTCCAACAGGGAAGCAGCCCGGTCTCTCTAACAGCCTCCATTTCCTCCAGCACATTGTCAGCATCCATTCCCTGCTGTTTGTCTTCTTCAGAAGGGTCTTTTTTTACATGATTACTTTGATACAAATGAGTGATTTAGAAGATAAAACCCAGTGGTTCCCATAGTCTCTAACATGGGGTCTTCCTTCAAGTGTCTCAGCCCTTTTGATTCCAGACAGTGCATTCCAGCAAATACTTGAAAATACTCTCCTCCTCTTGCATCTCATACCAGGATAAGATTTTTAACTCATTGTTGTCCCTTGAAAACAGGATACAGCAGCATGCACAACAACTACTCTCATGCACTCCATGGAGTTTAATTCCACAAGCAGAGCAAAACCAAAATGAAGGATGTACTAGAGACATAAAAATAACTGCACAATTAGGAAATGTACACATTTGCCTACACAAGGCCTGCTTCTATAACACTTGGGAGTCATGTATAATTGCTTCAGGCTCCAATTTACAAGTGCAAAAATCATGGAAATGTCATATCTATCAACAGGATACCTCTGCAGAGAACTAGAAATGTGTTTTCACATCTTCAGATTGTGTGTTCCACCATGGTGACCAGGGAATACTTTTTGCTTGGTCTATACACCATATTTGTAGAGTCATAGATGCTGCAAGGGCAGAGTTGCTGAAATAAATTCTGTGATAAACATAACGAGCTGCAGAACTGGACCATCTTGCCTTGAATCGTTTCTGGCAGTAGCAAAGGCTGATGGCAGAATGTAAGAATAAGACATTTTTTTAGCCTCTTCTGCTGCACCCTGTCTAATGTCTAACAGGTACAAAACCTCACACTCTTCTAAACCACTCTGTAGACCTTGAGCCTTTATTTTAAGAGCAAAATTTTAGTAGTAATAATCTGGGTGCCCTGAGGAACTAAAGCTGAATTAAGGAACAAAGAGTCTTTAAGACAGCAGGGGAAAAACCACTGAGATATTTTAAAAGGGAACATTACAAACACTGAAAACAAGCAGACTAAAGAAATGGGGCAGCAAGACACACAGAGGAGCAAGAGGAAGAAGGCAGTCAACTGCATTTAACTGCGTAGAAAGTTTCCTTTGTATAATACATTTCCACTCCGAGGTTTAAATCATGGCTTTCCTCTGCCACTGGCCCCAGTAAAAAACAACAGCAACAACAACATGAAGAATGTTTCAGCTTTGGGGATCAACGGAGAAATTCAGGCACTAGGTTCTATAATATGGTCACACATATCCCGCTCCCAACTACTTTCTCTCCCCCTGCTATAACCACCCATGTTTTTGTCTGGAGAGCTGACAGGTTTAAATAGAGCATATAAAACTGGCTGTTTTGAAGACTCCATTTCTGCCTGTATCAGACAGCATGTAACAGACTTCTTTACACTCAGAGACACTTTTTCAAATTTCCGTTTTGATTACTTCAGGGTTGTGTTTCACACTATGGTGTTATTTATTTTAATGAACTCTGCCTACTCTATCATTTGGTTCAAACTAGGAGATCTTTGGAGCTGTTATGCTACGCACAAATTCAGGATGATACAGCAAAGTAATCTAAATGGAATGAGGCCAAACAACATGTAATCATGTCTAACAAGGAGGGAGGGTAGAGAGTGCAGAGGGGGATGGGTGGGGAGAAGTGGAGATGCAATAAATACCATGCACAGAAACTAATGCTTCTTACTATACATGAATCCTGACAAACAAAAGGGAGGACAGCTCTGGCTGAGAGGGGAGAGCAAGATGTGGCAATCAGGTGGATGGACAGTCAAAGCCATTTTCTGAACTGGCAGCTGTTTTTTTTTTCTGTAGAGGCCTGTTTTCAGGAAGGGGGAAATGTAGTCCTAGAGAAAGAACCCTGCAGTAATTTGCTCTTAGTTTTTTTTGCATTGCTGTTCATGACTAGCAGAAAGCAAAAAAGGTGAAAAAATGGCATTACACTAAGAAGAGAGACTCCAGACAGTTACCTGCTTCCTAATCTGCTTGTTACCTGAAAACGAAGCCTTCTCAGTTCTTGGCATTAACTAGGCTTCCTTACCTCTCTTCCCATGTAACTCAAATTCATTTCTGCTCTTCTTACTCTTTAAGTGGAGTGAGTAGGCAGTGCTTTTGTGATCTGCTTCTTGGGCAGAGCTAGAAATGGGATAAATTTCTGAGGCAGAGATAACACTAAATGGGCCCACATGTTTGCAGAACAAATAGATGAGCTGAAGGTAAGGCAATATATTCACCAGAATATTTCACTGCTTTTGCTCCAGTAGGTTGAACGACAGAAAGGTGTCTGCACTGGAATAATTTGTCCCAAGGGGAAATGATAATGGAGTAAACTAGGTACACAGTATCTGTTTAACTTAGGAATGTGCAAAAAGAAAAAGAGCAGGAGATAATGAAGCCTAAGGAAACGCAGAAGTCCTAGAGGTTTTTATTACTTCCTCATATATCAACAACACTCATGGAAGCACTTAATGTTCTCCAAATTCTTGAACATGAACCTATAACTAAGCATACCAGAACTCCCCCTACTGAGGAGCTACCACAACCACAACTAAATATTTGGGGAATTTCTTTGGCGAAAGACTTCTCTGTTGGAAAGTGCTGATTTGTTGAAACCAAAGCTTTCTGTGGAAAAAATGTCACCTTCAGTGAAATTTTAGCTGGGATGGGGTTCTTGTGCTCAAAATGCAATTGCTTGGCCAGACAAGGCAGATACAGCATTCCTTCTGGGGTTCTTC
This sequence comes from Scopus umbretta, assembly GCA_013400535.1. Taxonomy (NCBI): domain Eukaryota; kingdom Metazoa; phylum Chordata; class Aves; order Pelecaniformes; family Scopidae; genus Scopus; species Scopus umbretta. The sequence goes on along the minus strand of VZTL01006740.1, from coordinate 7,349 downwards.
TGCACTGTCCATATCCTGCAGGATCAGACAGACAAGCAGACAGACATACAAACACAAACCAGAAGGGGCAACCTCTTTAGTGTGGAAGGCCATATTTTAGAAGAGGTGTTCAAACCTGGCCTTTCCCACTGGGCTACTACCATATGGGAAGGGGGCTGGTTCCTGTCTCAGTATCTTTCTTCAAAAGATAGGCTTAGTGCTTTGGTTTTCTTTTTCAAGAGGAGAACAAACAAAAAGACAAAAGCATTAAACTTTTCATGAAACAACACTCTGTTCCCACACTCTAGTTTTAACACAAATTATATCATTGCACTCACACTAGGGACTTGGTAATTATTACATCAGCGCGCTATCAGCATTGTTCTCATACTAAGTTCAAAACACAGCACTGCAGCAGCTACTACAAAGAAAATGAACTAAGCTGAAACCAGAACATGGCTGAAGAAAACTAAATAAACAAGAACAAACCCTTGTAACTGTGTGATAGTGCTACATTTAGAAAGATTAAATATAAGACTTAAAATGAAAGAAATCCTGCCTTGCTCTCTACCCTTCAGCCTGAGGTTGCATGAACACTTCCACACTTGTTGCCAGCACCATTTCACTGAATCAGTGGAACAAGGTGCAAGCTGGGCTCCCTGACTAGGGGAACGGCATTTACTGATGATGTTTAAAAGCCCTAAATATCTGTCTAAAAATGCCAGATCCTCTGTTTAAATGATGTGACTGCAGTAAGATTTTGTTTTAAAGACTCTAAGTGCCGGAAATATTTTATTTTTTTTTTTTTAGCCCAGATGGAAAACAGAAAGGTTCTTTCTGGTTCTTAAATCTCATTCTATGCTATCACGAGCAACTGCATTGTTTAACTCCCTTCCCAAATACCTCAGGCCCCATATATGCCAAGGACTTTTAAAACAGCTCAGCTGCTTGGCATATTCTTAGTTAGCTCAACCTGGGTGTGTGTTTGTCCATGCTGATGGCTGCACAAGGGCTGTTGCTACATGCACTTGGGGTGGAGGAGCTTGGTGTGCTGCTCTGTGGTGCCTCTGCTAAAGGCAGGTGATGCGTGTTTCACTGTAGTTGTCCTGAGTCCAAAGAGAACTGTGCCTCCTTCTGTGTTTCCAAGGCAGCATCATCAAGTAGCTTCAAGTCACTATCAAACTTGGACAAAAACAAATGAAAGAATTACCTTCTGGATATATTTATATGCCTAGCAATTAAATATGCCACTTAAAAATGGTTTCTGTTGGGTTTTTTTGGAAGCCACAAGCTTTGAAAACAGGATGAAGACAAAGTCTTGCAAACACTGCTTGCTGGAATACAGTTGAGCGTAAATTGATTGAGGTTCCAAGCAACAATGAAGACCAGTCCACAAACAAGCTGTGACACAAGTCTGCAGTTAGGATTAAAAGCTGAACCATGGCTGTTTTGAAAACCATGGCATTATCTCATCTTAAGTCCTTTTGTTGGTCCAAAACAAGCTTTATTTGTGGATCAGTATTACACGACTGACATTTTTATGTCCCTCATTTTCTGCACACAGTCACTTGTTGTGGCAACAAGTGATAATGCCTCACACTTTAGGCCTTGATGATGTATGAGCCACTCCAGAGGGAACTGCCCAGGGAGAAGGCAACAATGATCTATGCATTAACCATATATAGAGGGTTGAGAAGAGTTAAAGCATGCTGCTGTGCTATCAAATTATCAAAAGAAAGGCTAGCAGAGACACTTTGGTCCCAGGCTGTGTTTGCCCATCAGGTTTTTGAGCTGTATAACTCAAGTGCTAGAAAAGGCCAAGAAAATTCAAAAGTCGCTTGGTGAGAGGGAGGGGCTATTTGCCAAAGCATGGGTCAACGGAAATCTGCTGTGACCAAAACAGTAAGTAATACAAAGATTGCCCCCTTGTCACAGCTTCTATTAGGATATTGACTTCCAGCATCCACATGACTGCATCTGACTGACAAGACAGTCATGATTCAATTAGCAATTTGTACAGACCCACCTTTAGTACTATCGTGGACATAAAAAAGTACATCTAGGAAAGGAATCACAATTCTATCACCCCAAACACCATAAAAATATTATGCTCCTAAAATGCAGATGCTGAGTATCTGATTGATGCCAATCACGGATTTATTGTATTTTTTCCTTTCGCTTCACAAGACTTTTTCCTGAAAATGTATGTCCCACTTGCTTAGATAATCCAATCTAAATACTTACAAGCTTTATAGGAAGTTAGGGATTGGCTATAGCTTTTTGACTAATGGTAGGAGAAAGATCCATAACGTAATCCTGTATGGCTTGAATCAGTCATGCTTCAAAATCAGATTTTGGCAGACTTGTCATCTCTGTATTTAGAATCATTGACACATATTTACAGCCTTTTAAGTCTGTTTCTTCCCAACTTTCTGTCTAAACATTTCCTTGAAAACACAGAAATATCCATGACAAATTAGAAGATATGCATCAAATGGCTGATCACAGGAAGCTTCACCTGATAGGGAAGAAGAATATTACTATTACACCATTGTCCAACACAGAGGCAAAGACTCTTTATTAGAAAGGTACCTTGCTAGTAATGTGGGCTTGCCAGAGGCTCAAATTTGCTGAATACAAATGGCTCGATAATAAGGAGAAATAGTGTGTTTAGACCACTACTGAAAAGTACAGTGTTTTGTTTTGTTTCATTTCTTTTTACTTGTCACTCAGAAATGAAAAAAGGAACTTCTGTTCAAGTGCCTTTGCTGTAAGCTATAAGGAATGATTACAAATTTTTTTTTTCCCCCCTTTTGAATTTTTCCTCCTTTAAAGGGAGTCTTTCTGGAGAGAGTGGTATTGCTAAAGTGTTGAAAAAACAGAATGCTGGCAGCCCCCCAGGCATAGCATAGTCCATATATTCATAGAATCATAGAATCGTTAAGGTTGGAAAAGACCTCTGAGATCATCTAGTCCAACCATCAACCCAACAACACCATGTCATATTATATCCAGTTTTATCTGCTCCAACAGCAGGTGGAACAAATTTAGGCAGTCAGGATAACATTGGTGTCACTTCCATATTATGGTCATGTACTGGGTTTGCATAGCAAGGTTTTGGGAACTGGGGGGCTAAAGGGGTTGCTTCTGTGAGAATCTGCTAGAAGCTTCCCCTATGTCTGATAAAGCCAATGCCAGCTGGCTCCATGATGGACCCAATTCTGGCCAAGGCCAAGCCCATTAGTGATGGTGGCAGCAACTCTGTGATAACGTATTTAAGAAGGTGGGGGGGGGGAAAGCCCTGTGCATCTGCAGCTGGGGACAGGAGTGAGGGTATGTGAGAGGAACAACTCTGCAGACACCAAGGTCAGTGAAGAAGAGGGAGGAGGTGCTCCAGGCACCAGAGCAGAGATTCCCCTGCAGTCCGTGGTGAAGACCATGGTGAGGCAGGCTGTTCCCCTGCAGCCCATGGAGGTTAACAGTGGAGAAGATATCCACCTGCAGCCTGTAGAGGACCCCATGCCAGAGTAGATGGGTACCCAAAGGAGGCTATTACCCCATGGGAAGCCTGTGCCAGAGCAGGCTCCTGGCAGGACCTGTGGACCCGTGGAAAGAGAGGAGCGCATGTTGGAGCCCGTTTGTTGGCAGGACTTGTGACCCCATGGGGCACCCACACTTCTGTTCCTGAAGGACTGCACCCCATGGAGGGGACCCACACCGGAGCTATTCGTGAAGAACTTTAGCCCATGGGAAGGACTCACACTGGAGAAGTTCGTGGAGGACTGTCTCCCATGGGAGGGACACCACGCTGGAGCAGGGGAAGAGTGTGAGGAGTCCTCCCCTTGAGGTGGAAGGATCGGCAGAGATGACATGTGATGAACTGACCACACCCCTCATTCCCTATCCCCCTCTGCCGCTCTGGGTGAGGAGGTAGAGAAATTGGCAGTGAAGTTGAGCCCAGAAAGAAGAGGGGAGTGGAAGGAAGGTGTTTTAAGATTTAGTTTTTACTTCTCATTATCCTACTCTGATTTGATTGGTAATTTAAATCAATTTTCCCCAAATCAAATCTGGTTTTCCTGTGACAGTAATTGGTAGGTGATCTCTCTCTGTCCCTATCTCGACCCACAAGCCTTTTGTTATATTTTCTCTCCACTGTCTAGTTGAGGAGGAGAGTGATAGAGTGGCTTTGGCAGGTACCTGGCATCCAGCCAGAGTCAACCCACCACAGGTCATTTTTGTGCAAGTTCCTTTTTGGAAGTTAGTATGAAATAGTACAACTTCACTAGGCTTTCCTGGGGTAGCATTAGTTTACACCAGCTCTGATTTTCAGGCTTAATCTCTAACTACCTGTATGATATGTGGAAACAATTATAAGAGATTTAAGGAAACAGCTGATGTCTTTCTGTAGTTATTCCGTGCTTTCTTGTACTATGTTTTGCCGATTTACAGATGACTTGCTTATTAACCCAGTTTGCCCTCATGGTATCATAACTAATCTAGGGGCCAGTTCCTGCTATGCTAATCTATCACTTTGTGCAACAGCTGCATCTGAAATTGGATGAGAAATACAGATTTACTGCAGAGTAGCAGCAAGCAATCCTTAGTACTGAACTCGCAATCTTTACGAAGTTGGAATGCCCATGGGGTTTTGATTGAGGTGTGCAGAACTCACTTTAAAGGTCGTACATGACCAGAAATACAGTGAGGGCAAATGCTAGCAGGGACTCTCGTGGTCCTCCGAATACTCCAGGAATGGTAAACTATGACATCACACACTAACATTAGGATACCAGGAGTTAAAGTCCTTCTATAAAGAGCAGAAATTAACTGTTATTTTGCTCTGTTCACTTATTTTCAACTAGATATTTTCCCATCCCTTATTTTTTAGAATAGAATGAGAAACACTCTTCCAGCCAATATGAATGTTATATTTTAAAAATATTTTCCTCATTTAAATTACAATGAAAAATTCAACTTAATTTTTTTCATTGAAACTATTCATTTTGTCTTATCTTTTTCAGTTTAAACTTCCATTTATGTGTTTCAAACAGTACAGTTTATAAAAGAAATTTTTCAAAGCAGATGTTTCAACAATGTCAAAACCTTTCCTGTAAAAATTATTTCAAAAGACAAAATGTGATAAGATAGTCTCAGAACAAGCCCTCCCCTGAAAAAAATGTTTGATTTTAATGAATTATCATTTTACAACACAGACAATAAGAAATTCTTGATTAGTTCCTTCCAGTAGCCTCTCAAGAAGGAACATCCTTTTACTATCAATGAGCCTGGAATTACTGTGCAAGTGTGCTGAAGAGTGCTAGAGACAGGTATGTGCTCAAAGCCACCTGGGTACTTCTCCTTCATGACTCACTCTGGTAACCTCAAAGGAAGCACAGGGAAAGTGTTCCTCTCAAAATGACAACAGAACAGTGCAATCCCCATGCCCTTGATGAATCAGGCCAGAACAAAGTAGGTTTTATTTTCACTTGTCACTCCAATATCCTTTTCCATGCTCTTCAACAAGCAAGACAAGAAGAGTGCATTAAGTGGTTTTACCCATTCCACATTATCCTGTTCTGCATCAGTATTGATGATATATGCTGAGTGAGTTAAATTAATTCTTTAGAGCATGGCTGTATCCGAAGTTATGTTCTCTTCCCAAGGATGTGAGCAGGGAGCATGTTCTGAACCTTGAGATTCCACTCACCAGTGGAGTATGCTGCCATTATAACACTAAGCTGCCATGAAAACGATAGCTTCAATTACGTTTTCATGATGAGAAGTTTCCACTAAAGCTCATATAACAATACATTATACTGTCTATTTTCCATGCTTATGCCAATGACTTGTAAAATTGTAAAATTGTAAAATGTTGTACAAGAGAATAAACCAGACCTAATCGCAACCTCCAAGTGTCAGCACTGCAGTTTAGTTTCTTCCCTCCCCACCCCTGCAAATTTCAAGTCCACAAGAAACAATGCTGCAACCAGCACCCAAATGTAAGACTTATTACTCACTCTTGGACTGATATGTTCCTTCTCCAAGCAGGTGGGTAGATGTCTCTCTACATGTCTTAAACTCTCTCTCAATGCAGGCTTGCTGACTTTTATTATTCCTTACTATGCAGCAGCAAATAATATTGAAAAATCTTCACAGAATACAGATGCCATTAATAGATGAGTAGAGAAGGGAAAGAAAAACCTGTTGGTAACAACTATATGATTATGAAATTCTAAAATTTTGCCAGATGAACATTAATATAGGTTCCAAAGTGTCACTTCTGCTGTTGATTGTTGAACAGAAGTTTGTATGGTCAGATGACAGTGAGATGAACATATTTAAAAGATTCACCTATATATTTAAGTCAAAAAGTATCATCAAGGATACCTTTCAAACCTTGTATTTATAACCTTCATTCATCTCTGAAGAGGTATCTTTCTCCTCTCTTCCACAGCTAGCATACCTTGCAAACAAGATTCTTTTAAGCTCTGCAGCTCAGAACAGACAAGGGGCTACATTTCTATATTCTGCTGTGTTACTGTTTGTTAAAAAGATAAGGGAAGAAAAGAAGGCATGCATGAGTGCATGAAATGGACAGATTAGACACCTAAGGCCACAGACAACAGCAGTAATACATTTGCTTCCATGATCTGCTTATGTTTTGTCCTAGAAAACACATTAGGAATACACTATTAAGAAAATGTCACATGCCTACTCATATTGAATGTAGAAGTTTAGCATTTCTTAGGTCAGGCCTTGAAGAAAATAGAATTTCTATAAAGCAGCAATGGAAAATCAGTTATTTAATTTCTTCAACAGCAGTAGAAGAAATGACTCTTTCTAACACCGCTCAAGTTGGAGCAGGTCAGATTTTTTTTTCCCCCTAAAAAATTTTATTGGCCAAAAAGCCAACAACAAAAACCAAACAAAAATCAACTTTGTGGTGATTTTTGCAACAAACTAACAGTACAAGATACTGTTAAACAACACAAAACGTGTTTTCCTGCATAATCACACTGTTTTTTTTCTACTAAACCTAATCCAAATCACTATTTTGGGTCCAAACATACCACTCCATGAAGTGAACCTATTTTGGAAAGATGTGAGTAGAAATGTAGAAGGGTGAGCAGAGATGCCGTGCAAGGCAAACACTCAGCCTTGTTCTAATAGATTTAGCAGCATTGGAGGACTTTGGTAAGACTAAGAACCACAGGTTTGCTGTCTTTTTTATATTAAAAGGTATGCATAAACATCTCTCTTCCTAGACAGATGACAGCATTTGCCTGCAGGGGGTCACTGCAGTTTTTTCCAAGCCCAGCAGGAGCTGCTGAATCCTTGCAATCAGTGTGTCCTGGTTTTGGCTGAGAGAG
>VZTL01006736.1:0-20644 GCA_013400535.1 Scopus umbretta | reverse complement strand
CCCCCCCCCCCCAAATGCTAGGTAGTTTAAAGAAGTTGGGTTTTTTCCAGTTTTAAAGGATCATCAAGAATTTTCCTGTATCAGTTTACAGTGGGAGTTTTAAAAAGTCTCTTAGTGGAATTAAAGTCAACAGCTGAAAAACAACCTAGCTTTTTTTTCCTTCTTGGGCTGGCTGGCTTGATTGCAGTAGGCGATAGGAATGGCTTCCAAAGGAAATTTCACACTTTAAGGCTTCTATCAATTAGAGACTGTGTCAAATCCAATGTGTTTTCGATAATATTAGTGTCTGTGGCACTAATAAGTGGCACCCTGGCAATAATGATTTTATTTTCGTGGACTCATTGTAAGTATCAGCATTGTTTGTAAAGAGCCTTTCCTCATCTTTTATTATTCCCCACAGTCCTGGAGGGAATTTATTTTCAAAATAAATTTCCTTTCAGAGCTGACTTTTGGCACCTCCTAGCTCTGCATTTCTTTGGGTGGCTGTGCATGGGTTCGTTTTGAAACAAGACAGGCCATGGCTTGACCTGCTGGTGATAGTCCTGTAAGAAGCTGGACTGGAGACCTCTGGAGCTTGCTTCCAACCAGTACTTCTGTGTTTCTACGAAATTTGTCTCGTTGAGACTGTACTACCCAGTGCTCTGAGCCTCCCTGCTCCAGGTGAGTGTGTCTTTTTGCTTTTTTCATCGTGACCTTTACCAGAGAAAATCATGTCCTTTTTGAACTTCTGATTCAGTTGTTTTAAGGATGACTTGTGCAATACAGTGCATTAGGATATAGAAGGTGGTAAATTATATTTATTCCCTCTTGTTTTAAAAGCAATATTGAAATCCTTCTGGGTCTCAGAGGCCCAACACTCTGGCCATTCAATAGGGTCAATCTGTAGTGGATAAGTTGTGCATATTAACTGGTAACGAACAGAAGCTAGCAGCCAGTACTGCTAGTGGAGATGGTGTTTAGAAGTGCTGGCCTGTGCAGCTTTTTTTAATGCCTTCGCATGTGCTGTAAGTCCCCAAGTTCTTATTTACCGTATTTGCATTTGGTGAATACTTTTTTCCTTTTTGAACAAGTCAGAAATAAGCTGAATATTTTCATTGGGAGTGGGGGGAGGGCAGTGTCCTGCCTGTCTTGCTCCTTCTGTATTAAAGAGTCCATTCCTCTCTGTTTTGTGTTTCTTGAAAATACTGATGTAGAAGACGTGGTGGGAGTGTGACTAAGAAATGGAGCAGCTGATCTGGGAGGATATTTTGTTTGCTTCTTTAAAGTCTATTTGTGCTTCTCTTAATTACTCCCAAATGCTTAAGATACCCTGTGGAGAAAAGATGAATTTTAATACTGTAATTTGAATCTTTAAGGACTGAAAAGACTCATAATACATGTTTTTCAGCCAGATCTGTCTTCCAAAAGGAATGGAAAGAGACAATATTTCAAAGCTAAAAATGCAGCAGGTTGATTTTGGGGCTAAAGGAGAGAGTGTGTATTTATTTAAAACCCATTTTACTTAACTGAGCACTAAGTAGAGGAGTGGTTCGAATTTCCCTTACTGGGTGCAGGAGTTTGCATTAGTCCTTGTTGAACTTCATAAGGTTCCTGTCAGCTGATCCCTCCAGCCTGTCTGAGTCCCTCTGGATGGCAGCTCTGACCTAGAGGGTACCTGCTGCTCCCTGCACTATGGTGCTATCTGCAAACTTTATAAGCAGGTGTGTTGTTGCCTCTGCCAGGTCATTGATAAAGGCGTTAAACAAGAAAACTCCCAGGACTGACTCATGCATATGACCCATTAACAACTATCCTTTTAGTCTTGTTGCCCGCCCATCCAGACCATAAACTCCTAGCTTGGACACAAGAATATTGTGGCAGATAGTTTTGGGAGCTGAGGTTGGACAGCATCCACTGCTCTCCCCGCATTCATGGATCTAGTCATTTTATCATAAAAGGCAATCAGGATGGTCAGATGTGATTTACCTCTCAGGAAGTCCACACTGACTGTTCCCAGTCGCCTTTACTCTTATGTGCCCAGAAATGCACTCCAAAAACATTTCTGTGGTTTTTTTCCCCTCTTCATTGAAATTTTTTCTTCTGCACTTAAAAAGGAAGCCTATCGGGAAAGCAAACCCTTATCTTGGCTGGTGTCTCTTGGGAGGATGCGGGAGCCAGACTGGGCATCAGTCTACAGTCATCAGGACAAAATCCAAATCAGGTGTTGTTTTTCCATACTCTGTCACATGTGTACTGCCAGTGTGAAAATACTCTGTGTGCCTGCCATGATAGCCAAAAGGGCCCAGTCCAAATCCAGTTTTGATCTTAAGGAGAATTGACCTGGATCAGTGGCCTGTGACACGGGAATTTAACTGCTTCACAGCTCTGAAACCGTGTGCGCTGCAGCTGATAAGCTCATTTGTGCCCAGAGCAGGCGAGTGAAGCAGAGAGAACATGGCTCCCTGGCCTGATCCAGTCAGTGCCTGGTCGTCAGCATTCATTTCAAGGAAGCTTGTTTTGACCAGCTGCTGAGCAGCTCTGCTCTCTACTTGTATTGAGCTTGAGCTGTGCCCCAGCATGCGGCCAGGTGCTTTTGGAGCGGATCTCCTGCTTCAGCCCATGCCTTGTGCTTGGGTGGTGAGGACTGCCTGGGTCATACATGTTCACACAGTGTTTTGGCTGCAGTCCCATGGTGTATCTGAATGATGGTAGTGTCTTTAATCACTTGTGACTGTCTCCAACCAGAACAGCCTACTGTGCCCTGTACGGACTGTCCAGGACAATTCCAGGGGAGGTATTTCCCACAGCACTGGATTTACCTGCTGCCTCCAAACAAACTGCCCATCTGATGGAGTAACGCACACAAGGGAGGAAAAATAGGTGTTTCTGCTGTCTGGAAACAAGGTACAGTGTCTTGGTAGGCTCCAGATCCACAGACATCAGTCATCTTCCTTAACCACTTATATTCAGCAAATGCTTCTGGATCATGCCAGCTGGGCCCTTGTGCTTCCAGGGGTTGATGAGTCTCTTGACTAGGAGCTTGCTGGCCTGAGGCCTGCGGGGTGCTCCTGGTTTGCTGGCTGAGCAGTCACCAGGCATGCTCCGCCTAGCATAGATTTGTACCAGCACCTTCTTTGAGACAAAGACAACTTCAGGAGCACTCCAAAGCACAAACCAGCCAGCCTGACTCAGTGGCAAGCTGCAATGACAGTGAGAGAGGGCAGGGAAGAGGGCTGCAAAGCTCAGGACAGCTCTTCTGTGCTTGTTGCAGTGGGTCCTTGATTGGAAGCTGCCTTTGTGTATCAGGTCCCTCTTCCAGGGCATTGGAGGTACAGGGAGAGAGTGGGGAGTTAGCTGCAGACACAGCAGGCTTAAGTACAGGCTAGAGCAGTTTGTGCAGAGGGCACCAAAAAATGCTAGCATGAGGCCAAGGGATGGGACAGACTTGGGGGCAACAGTGGGGTGCATGGAAGACTGAGGGGTGCACCTGAGATGACACCTGGCCATGTGGCTGTCACTCTGCTTGTGTCTCCTCCACTGTGGCTGCCACACACCCTGTATCCCTCCAGGCTCTTCCCTGCCCTATTGCTTTTCCCAGACCCTCCCTCCCCTGGGTTGAGCAGTGTTGTGCTGCTCACACAGGGGTTCAGCTGATGGGGACTCAGGCTCCTGAAGCACTCAGGATTCAGGCTCCTTAGTGCTGATAGAAATGCCACAGCCAGCCCTGCTTGGTGGCACTTTGGCAATGAGAACAGCATTGTTGGCCAGCATCACAGAGCACTGCAAGCTGTGGTACGATGAGGCTGCTTTTGTGGTAGTCCTTCAGAAACTGCAGCCGGTGGCACTGAGTTTCAGTGGCAAAGACGCCTGGCCGTTGAAGAAAGCTGGATGAAACTTAGCATCTTCCTGCAGCTACCAAGAACCATTTAATCCTTGCTGCTTGTTAGCTATTAGCACCCTGAGGAAGAAAGCAAGTCTTCCTCATCCCTATCTTGGATCAAGGCTATGTGTGGTTTGAGATACCGTAGCTCTTTCTCCCTTTCTCCAGTAACTTTGCAGATATCTACATTTTCTGAGCCTTTTCTCACTTCATCAGGTTTGTGTGGTCCAAGCACTGACCCCACATTAGGAAGATGTGCTCACATCATCCAGGACTGGAAGATAGTCCATAGCCACGTCTGTGGGATGAATGAGGGGATCTCATGTGCTCTTTGGTGAACTACAGGATGGAGCCAAAGGCTGAGCATTGAGTTGAGCTCTTTACCACCTAGCTGCAAATCAGTATGTATTTTCAGTCAGGTCAAACAGAGCTATGAACAGCCTGTCATCATGCACTGAGCTTGCTGGTTGCAGCCAAAGCTTTCCAGTCCCTGCTGTTGGCGTAGGGTGCTCACCTGGATAGACCCAGGAGCTGTGGCTCCAAGACAGTGTGTGCTGGGGCTGCTCAGGAGCTCCCTAGCCTTGGGGCAGCGAGTGTATACTTAGTGAAGCAGATATTCTGGGCTGTGCTACAGGGGGAATGGCCACAGTCCTTGCTATTAGATATGAACTCACGAGCAGGTCAGTTTTACTGAATTGCTCTTAGGTTTAGAGGCCTAAAAATAAAAGCAAAAAACTAACTATTTCCACCCTAGAAGAGAATTTAAAAGGTTTGGTTTGATTCAAACAGAAACTGATTTTTTTAAAGCAAGCTATGCTGCATGTGGAGTATCTAGCCCCTGACTTCTAGCAGCTCTGCATCAGTTGTACATGTTCCTGGTAGTATGAAGATCTGTGCTGGGAGACCAGGGCAGGAATGATTGCATCTGTCATTGTGCAAGAGCCAGCTCGTTCCATGTTTTAAGGTGTGTATTACTAGTTCAATAAAATAGGTTCCTTCAGCATGCCAGGGAACTTACTCAGCTACAGCTTGCAAAACATCCTTGTTCTCCCGAAGTTCATTGTGCAAAAATAGATACCAACCAGTAAACCCGCCCTTTAATTTGTGGGGGTTTACTGAGCCATGAGTGCCCTTATCTGAATGAAGTGCAGTAATAAAAGCTCCCTGGCAACACCAGGACTAGAGCGCCTTGCAAGGCAATGCAGCTCGCTGTGATGGCACCCTTGTGACCTTCACCTCAGGACAGCTCTGTGCAAATGATGGCAGGATGGAGCAGCAGATACAACTGCAGCTGCTGTTCCCAGTAGATGTGCACCTACGTGTGTGTCCTGGGGCCTTTCTAAAGTGCCCTAGGAAGGTTTTGGTGGTAAATGAAGGTGTTTCACTTCTGTTTCACAGTGAAACACTGTCCTCTGCCTGTGAGAAACTGAAGCAGCATATCGTTGGCCTGGTACTCACCCTAATTCTTGTCTTTTCCTGGGACATCCCTTCAGGCTTGCCCAAACATAAGGCAGCAGAGCTTGTGGCGGTCCTGGCTGTGGTGGGATGGTGTCAGTGCTTCTTAACAAGGGGCAATCATGTACCCTGTTGTGAGGCAGCAGCCCCTTTGTCCCAATCCCATGTGCAGTTGGCCTGTTTGCAGGAGCAATCTACTGACACTGCCTCTGACTACATGGTGGTAGGGGAGAGGAAGGGTGGCCCTGGGCATAAGTAGCACCGCGTCCGGAGGAGCAAGGAGCCCAGAGCTCTGAGCTAAGGAAGAAGGTCCTTAGCAAAGAGGACCAAACAAAAAGGCTGCTTTTCCCTATCACGCTCTTGTGAGGCCAAGAAATAAACATCCTTTGCTTTTATAAGAAAATATTAGGAATGAATGTTGCACAGTCTGTGTAACACCCTTGATTCTCATGTCCTCTGAAATGGCCTGCTTGCGCTTAGGCATTTCTTTGTCATGGTTAGGGTTTTATGTGGGAGCCCTCAGATTGTAACTGTGGAGCTTGGGGTATAATTTGCTGGGATTTGGCCCTCTCATTTTCCATACCTACTGTGGGCATATTGCAGTAACCAGCACCCTGGGTGGGCACTGTTTTAGGTCCTCCAGCAAGCTGTGGACCCTGCAGTCCTTTCTGGGTCTTCCCACCAGCTTCCCCAGCTGCTAGAACAGATGCAGCAGATGTGCCACCACCAGCCATGACTCTTGGGTTCAGCCTCAGCCAGCTGATGAGCGTCTCGCCTGGCCACGTCCTGCTAGCTGCAGGACAGAGGAGACCTGGCACCATTCCCTTGCCCACCCCATGCATGGGGAGGTGTTCTGGGGTGTACCCCTGACCCAAGGGTATGAAATCTGCCCTCCTCACCCAAGCCTGGGTCTGTGAAGCAAGGCACATCAGCCTGGGAGGTGTCCTTGGAAAAAGAAAGGCAACCCCAGAGCATAGTGGAGACATTGTGAGGTCTCTGGAGGAGGGCTGGGTGATTTGTTCCCCATGCTGGGTGCCAGGTTGGTGCTCTGGGTTGGATGATCTTAGGGACCAAACCAAAGAGAAGGGCTTTGCAGAGAGATCAGCATGGCACAGTCTGGTATTGGCACTGACTCTATGGTCTTCATTTTTGTTTTGGGTCTATTTTCCCCTGTTGAAAAGATCCTGGTCTGCTCTCAGCTGTGCATGTGTGCGATGTGCCCACTGCAGCTCCCAGCAGTACACATACTCCAAGCCTCGGTCCCAGAAATCATGGATATATTTTGCTGAACTCTTCATGAAAACTTTCACCATAGATATCTAGCTGGGAAAAGGTCAGACCAGTCCTTTTGTATTCCAGAAAGCTGAAAGTAAGTGAAACCAGAAGCTGGTGAACATTAGGAGGAATGCAGCAATGAGCACTGTTCCTTGTGTCAGAAAACATTTGGCTGCAGTATAGTTTAGCTTAGTTGCAATTTGATGCATATACGATCTGTATACTTTATTCAATTTTTTTTAGTACCTGAGACTTTTGAAATAGCAGCTGTAATGCAGAGCTGCAGTGCAGAAGAGGGTGTGACACCAGCCTCTGGCTTTCTTAGAATTCTCATTTATAGAAAATTTATATTTCTGAGAAAAAAACCCCAGCAGATTTACTTATAAGCTCTTTAAATTAATTAGGCCTTTATCTTCACTGGAGTAATTTTCAGTGCCCCATAAGACTAAATTATTTTTAGAAAGGCCCAGTAGCCCCATCCCTGCTGGTGCTGCATACACTGACCTGCTCATGTTGGGCTGTGCCTGCACCACTCCAGGTGCCCTGCAGCAGTGGAGGGATAGTGCCAGCTTGAAGCTGGTCTGACAGCTGCCCTCCAGGCTGCTGGCAGCACCATCGCTTTAATGCTGTACCAGCTTGCAGCAGCAGTGACGGCTCACGAGAGTCCGTGTGTTACATACAGGCTCATGAGAAGGTTGACATCCCTCCTCACCCACTGGTCTCTCTCTTTGCACCACACCATTTCATAACTTAGTTTATATTTTTAGTGCATATTGTTCACATGTGAAAAGATGTCTATTAAAGGGGGCCATTGCTCTGAACACGGGTGTGCAGCCTAAACTCTTGGTACCAGGCCACAGGCACCTGAAATCGAGATGTGGTGGACTGCGATGACTTGGGTTCACAGCAGCAAGCCCAAGACCTGCGCTCATCTTGCTCAGACTGCTCAGCCCCAGCACATGCAGCTTTGGGTTTTCCTGAGGGCTAGCAGGATCCTACACAAGTGCAGAGGGGGGCACCTGTATGTGGTATGTCATAGGTAATGGCTTTGTGGGTAGGAGACTAATCCTGCATGATCCTGGGGTTTAGGTGAAACAGTTGAGATGTCCTCCAGCCCCGGGAGTGCAATCTCTCTACAGGAATAGGACCAAAAACCAGATATAATGGGAGCAAGGTGTCTACCAGTTGAGCACTGGAGCCTCCAGGCTGCAGCCAGGTTTCCTTTTGCTGCCCCTGCTTCTCATACTGACTCTTAACAACTGTCTCCACTTCTGGGAAGGTGAGAAACATCAGCTGAAAATCCCCAGGCTAAGAAAAGGTTTGATTTCAGGTCTCCCATTTCCTGGCTGCTGGGAGTGACCCGAGCCAGCCTGATCAGAGGGTCTGAGCTCTGCCCAGACCCTCCACAGGCAGTGACAGGCTCTGGGACCGACAGTGAAGGGTTGGGTGCTCAGCATAATCACTCAGTTCAGGCTAAGCAGATCCCTTTATTTTTAGCACAGTTTGTGAATTGTCTTTCCAAGGTGCTTAATGATCCCCTGCATAGCACAAGGAGCTTGATGTCAAGCCCCTAGGGTCTGGATTTCATCCTGAAATGTACTCAGAAGCTGGCACCCAGATGTCCACAGTGTGCTTTGAGTCTGTCCCAGCCTCTTCCCATTAGAGGACACAAATCATTCATGTGTAATCTTTGCAGAGTGGGAAGAATAGCCACCTTGCCAGAGTGAAATACATAGTATTTCTAAAGCAGTTGCTCTCTGGAAAACTCCAGACACATGAAATAAAAGCAGTAATCTTTCTTCAGGTTGCTGTAATTTTGTAATTTCCTTGGTTGGATTGAAAGATGAGCAGTGCACCACTCATTCAACTCCCATTGTCATTTATAAACAGAGATTTAAGTTTTAGATCTATCATGGCACTTTGTGATTTTCATTTGCATGAAACCCTGTCATCCCTATTCATACAGTTTGTCAAACATTCAAAGACTCCAAAACACACACACGTCTAAACATAGAAAGGTTTGTACACTTATTTCTTGTGCCAGAAAAATCTAATGCATGTCCTTAAGACCAAAGAAAAAAACCCCCAAAATCTAGATGTACATACTCATCTGCACTCTCCAAGTCTTTTGGCGTTCCTGCTTTGCAGTGTAACAGGCACATTTTTATATCTCAGCCCTTGCTCCAGGCTATCTTCTGATAAGATTTTACAGCAACTGTTATTTTGAGAAATGTTTTCATATAATAATGGAGAACTGCAAGAAATAAGAGCGTGACAGTTATAAAGAAAAGTGGGGCCTCTTCAAATAGCGGGCATGTAATAGCAATGGCTGTTGTAGCTGGCAGTGTAGTTCACGGATCAGAATTACTTAAGAGATCTAAAAGTAAGCCATGTATTTTTTTAGCTACTAATACTTGCTGGGCTGGGGAGAACATGAAATTATACTACACCTTGTGGATATGCTGGGTGGCCCTGATTTAGAGCATTTGAGACAATGGCTGCATGCAAATGATTGTAAACAGTCCAGTAAGTTCCTGGTGCAGTGCTCAGCAGATGCCTGTGACTAGTTGTCAGCAGGGGCTACCTGTGTGTCATTGCTTGTTGCTATTTTTTTTCCTGCACTCTGCCCAGCTGGGCACCTGAACCAGTGAGAGAAAATGGGGAGAGGGGCTCTTGCTGTCTGCGTGTGCTCTTTGATCTGATCCTACAGCAGGTTGTGGGGAGTAAGGTCTGGCCCTCTTGCTTTTGGGCATGCCTGGGGGCAGGAAAGGCCCTGTATGAATCACACTGACAATTCAGTATCAGGACAAAGCCCCAACCTGGAAGCTGATCTGGTGTGTCTCAGCTTTTTGCAGACACTCAGTATGTCCACTGTGCTCCATTCTAAGGGCCAATCACGGGATGCTTGCTAAAAAAAGTTTTCGCTCATCCTCCAGCCTTAGGAGAATTCTAGGAATTCATGGTTCATGAGATATGTGGCTGTATTGTCCATTTTTAGTGACCTTAACTGAAATTAAGAGCAACTTGGAACATGTTTGTCAAAACACTAGTGACTTGCTCCTGCAAGACCACAGTGTCAGCTTTCCTCAGACAAACACAGCCAGGGCCAGCCACTGTGTCTGAAAGATGAGGTAACAGCCCCCATGCCACAGAAGCAGCTGCAGGTGCCCCAGGGTGCTCCGGCTGGGAGTGGTGCTTTGCGTGGTGGCAGGACGTATTTGGAGCAGGCTTCTGGCTTCACGCAAGTCCTGTAGGCTTCATTCTGGTGAGGGAAGGCTGGTGCTGCTGCCTTGGATGAGTATCCATGCAGTGTGGAGGGCAAATGGGTGACAGAAGATGAGCAAAACAGGCAGGATGACTCGGGGCAGAGGAGACCTGTTCATGCACCAGGAGCTACTTAGAATCATAGGATTGTTAAGGTTGGAAAAGACCTCTGAGATCATCTAGTCCAACCGTCAACCCAACAACACCATGTCTACTAAACCATGTCTCGAAGTGCCACATCCACACGTGTTTTGAACACCTCCAGGGATGGTGACTCCATCACTTCCCTAGGCAGCCGGTTCCAATATCTCACCACTCTTTCAGTAAAGAAATTTTTCCTAATATCCAATCTAAACCTCCCCTGGCGCAAGTTGAGGCCATTCTATCTTCTATCTGTGCAGGCATGAAGGCTCCCATTGCTCCTGCCAACTGCTGTCCTCACCTGTCCTTCCAGGTGAGCTCAATTTGCAGCCACTGCTTGTCTGCTCTGTACCAACCAAAGAGAGAATTTGGGACTAGAAGACATCCATTCAAAGCCTGCCCTGGTGTCATGTTTTAACCCCAGTCAGCAACTGAGCACCACAGAGCTGCTTGCTCACCCCCCCACCCCAGTGGGATGGGGGAGAGAATCAGGAAAAAAAAGTAAAACCCATGGGCAGAGATAAAGGCAGTTTAATAGGACAGAAAAGGAAGAGAAAATAAAAGTAATAATAAACACAAAATAAGTGGTGCACAATGCAGTTGCTCACCATCCACTGACTGATGCCCAGCCAGTCCCCGAGCAGCGATCGCTGCCCCCTGTCCAACTCCCCCCAGTGTATATACTGAGCATGATGTTGTATGGTATGGAATAGCCCTTTGGGCAGTTTGGGTCAGCTGTCCTGCCTGTTCTCCCTCCCAACTTCTTGTGCACTTGGCAGAGCTTGGGAAGCTAAAAAGTCCTTGACTGGTATAAACACTGCTTAGCAACAACTAAAACATCAGTGTGTTATCAGCATTATTCTCATACTAAATTCAAAACACAGCACTATAGCAGCTACTAGGAAGAAAGTTAACTCTATCCCAGCTGAAACCAGGACACCTGGCCCAAAGGGGGTTCATACCTGCTTTACAAGAGTTTATGAGTCAGCTTTGCAAGAATTTTGCAAGAGTCAGTGAGGGTTTTATCTCGTTGAAAATGTGCAGCCAAGAACACAGTTGTTGGGCCAGAGAGTAACCCAGCAGAAGCCTGGCTGTGCTGCCTGCTGGTCATGGTGCTTTGCCCTGAGATGGGAGAGCTCAGGTCTGGGTCCTGCCTGACCCCCAACCTCTCCCACAGAGCTGGAGAATTTCACTACATTTTTATTTTTCTCCATGCTAGTTCCTAACTGGTTTCCTATGCTTTTCAGGGCACACAGTCTGAAGTGGATTCGGTGATGGTTTGGCAGTATGGTCCTGGAAGCCTGTGACGCAGCCCTGCCCTGGGGAAAGTAGAGGGATGTCTGAGCCTATGCTGGCATGCCTTGCTGCCAGTTCTCAGTCCTGTGCTGCCCAAGCATGAGTTGTATAGGTGCAGTGTATCCTTGCACAGCCTGCTTCTCCTCAGACACAGCTCTGCCTCTCCCAGGCATGGCCGAGCCTACAGCCCCAGGAATTCACATGAAAGTGGTGCTCAGGATTGAGTAGAACTGCACTGTCTTAGCTGGCATGCAAAGGTGGCTAGTGCCCAGTGTTTTGGTGGCTACTATGTCCCCTTGCCAATATCCTCCTCATCTGGGAATTGCAATCAGCTGTGTCTAAGAACCTGCTAGCATGGCGTTACATGGCTTCTGCAGCTTCTTTTGGCAGCAAAGGTAGTCAACATCCTAGGCAGCCAAAACAGTATTTGAAGCTAAATTTCTGTAGCATATTCAAGGTTTGGCATTCATGAAATGTCCACCCCTGGCTAGATTTGGGTGTTATTCTTTCTGATTAGCCTCTATTTTGCCATGGTTTGTCACATCATACTTCAGTCATGGCCTTGCTGACCCATGCAGTAGTGGGAAGCCATAAGAATCCTCAGTACTTTTTTCCCTTCCCATGGCCTTGCCTTCGACCCCACAGGTAGCTGCTTTGTGTTCCCTTGCCACTGGCATCCCATGAGAAAGAGCAGTGGGGCAGGTCCCTTCTAGACTATTATTTCTTTGACATATAGGTGATAGTAGGCATGAGTGAAGTGCCATGGTCATAGCTGGCAGGAAAGCATGTTCCCAGCAGAGAAAATTCTCACAAGAAAGAGTTTACAAACCACAGTTAGGTCCAAGAGTTACTAAAATTGGAAAAAAGAATGACTCCTTTCTTTACATACTGTATATGGCAGAAAATGAACATGAATTGATGAGCAGACTGGAGGGTCAATCACTTCCTTACAAATATAAGGAAGGGGCCAAGATAAGGGAGGGGGCTGAGCCTATAAAGACTGTCAGGGAAAAAGCCCTTGTTGGTGGCTCCTGATCCCCTGGCCAGGCTCATGGCCGTGCTGTGACGGGCCAGCAGAGGGGTGGAGGGCTCCTGCCACAGGTGGTGGTCCCCATGCTTGGAGCTTCACAAGGCTGTAGCACTGCAGTAGGAAATCTGCTGTAGATTCCCCACTGGGCCATTCCTTGGGTAGGGAAGGACTGGTATCTGCAGTTTACTTCGCTGGTCCTCAGTTGGAGTGGTTACTCGCAGTAGGTGAGAGGTATTTGGCCTTTGGAGACGCTGTAGCTTAGCTGGAGTTTTATTGGGCCTTCTGAGAGGCTGTAGCTTAGCTGGAGTCTGACCCACTTTTTCAGGGATCAAAGATGTCAGCCCATTCCTTCCTCCTTTCTGTCAGCTGATTGTTAAGGTTAGAATTTAAGGCATGAAAACTAATAGCTTGCCTACACTGGCATGACCTGGCTTTTCCCTTGTGCTCCCTGTGGGCATGTCCCCATTCGTGCCCCTGCATGAGCTGCTCTAACAGGCCATGGCATGTGTCTGTTCCTGCCCGCTACGGCTGACCACCAGAGGACTAGGATGGGCTCCATGTTAAAAGGGGGCTCCATGTTAAAAGGGAGTGGGGGAAATCATAAATAGAGAATGGGAAGAAAAACAGGATTTAGGGCTTCAGTCTTCCTAAGGACTATGTGAATGCTTCAGAGATCCCTCCCCTTTGCCACACTTCCCCAGGGAGCCCTCCTGCTCCTTCAGGAAGGATCCCTTTTCCTTGGGGTTTGAAGGGTGGCAGCTCTTCTTCATTGCTTTTTTGCATTCCAGCTTTGAAAGGCAAGTATCTGCCTCAAGAGCTTGTGGCACACATCCAACAGATGGGAAGGGTGCTTTCAGAGCAGCCAGCTTGGGAGGGCTGGTGGACATTCCGCTCCACTCTGCTCTACTCTAAGGACCACAGAGGGGACTACTACAGCAGGGTCTGTCTTTCAGCTTCAGCCATGAGCAAAGACAATGGAAGTTTTTGGTGAGAGTGCACCATACCTGCACAAATCAGAGAAGGGGAGAATAGAAGCCCAGAACCAGCCATTTGATGTCAAGACTTTCTGCTTTGTGGCTGAACCTGAAGTGGAGTACACCAAAGGGAAGATCAAGGCTGCACAGGAAGGGAAGATAACTGTTGAGACAGAGGTCAGCAGAGTAAGTGCATTCCTCCTGGCCCTCCTCCCTGCCCTGCTGAGGGCCCTAGGACATCTGCTAGGGAGAGCGAGGAACATAGAAAGCACTAGACTAGCTCAGGCAAGAAATCTGCCCTGCCCTGCCCTCTGACTAGGATCAGCACAGCCTCCAGAGGAATTGCTCTGGATGGCGGCATGAAGGTATCCATTGGATAATTATTCTTAGTTTAGGCATTAAAGAAATGAATGCTCTGAAACAGGTTGGGTTGTAGCCTTGCCAGTCTTAGCATTCCTCAGCCACTGCTTTTAACCCTTTCTCATCTAATGCTGTCATGTCCACTGATAAATTCCTTCCTTTACGGTAGCAGAGCAGAAAGCTACTTTGAAAGTCCCCTTTGCATATGAAATTATTATCACTGTCACTGGCTGCAAACAGTTCCCTAGAGGAGCCTCCAAGGTGTTAATCTTGCAGAAATGCTGAAATGTCTTAGCAGCTTGTGTCCTGATCATTTTTGTAAGAATAGCTGCAGCAGCCCAAAGAAACACCTCAACCAATATCTTGGCAGTAAGTGCTACAAGATTTTTAAGAAAGTAAATAAAGAATAATGCAGTCATCCATTGGTTCATGCCCAGCCTCCAGCAGTCACAGGTATGTGACTGAGCTGTGTGCAAGGACCTGCTTTCCTGAGGGCTGGCTTTTTTATATCCATTTGAGCTTTTTGCCTCTATAGTGTCCTGTGGGAAAGATTGCCACAGGTTAAAATTGGAGTATATGTAAAGTGTTTCCTTTTCTCTGCAAAATGCCACCTGGTAATTTCAGCTTATTTTTTCACACAGAGAAAAAGTGAAATATTCTTCCTTGATATGGCCATGGTTCTCTGTGCTATTCCTGACTTTGCAGATTTCAGTGTCTCCCCAAATCTGAATCAAGTTATGCTCTGCTCACAGAAAAGCTATTTCATACCTATGACCATCTTTGTTTCTTTTCTTTGGATCATTTCTAGTACAACTATGTCCTTTCTAAGAGGTGTGATCAGTAATGAAGGTGTGAATGAACTGATGGACACATCCTACATAAAACTCCCTTCTTTTCTCCCTTTCTTTTCTAATGATTCCTAATATTTTTAGAGCTTCCTGCCCTCTTCCGAGCACTGAACTGACATTATGTTAAAAACCTCTATAGTGACTCCCAGATACATCCTGTGAGTAGCATTTAATGGGTGATCCCTTGTTCCATATGGAGACTTTCTGTGAATCCTAATTGCTCAAGTGTTTGAACACTTTAGAAATTTATTTAGGGACACATATCACAAAGTTGCTTTTGAAAACTGTGCCTGTAATTCTTGCTTTCTCAAAAGAAGCCCAAGATCATTCTACTAGTCAGGAACTGAGCTTGGAAATGGTGTTCAATCTTTCTGAATCAAATATGATTGCAGCACTATTTCTCCATGCATTGGACTAGTCAGCTTGGACCAGTCCATGGGAGCAGGAATTACACATAAAAGCAATGGATAAAAGCAATGGGAAAATCCATCTGGAGAAATGACAACAGGATTTTTAAGCTCCTTCATGGTTCATTGTGGCTGAGATAAGCTGCTGCCATCTGTGCACATCTGCTTTTCTGCACATCTGACCCCACCCCTGGCCAACATATCCACAAGCTCTGGCTGTGTGACAGGATGGTCACCCACAATGTGAGCCAGTAGAAGGTGCTATTTGGTAGGGCTAGAGCACTTGTGTAATCAGGAATGGCAACAGGCAGGAGTGGAACAAATCTCTTCCAAGGAAGGATTTGCTGTTGATGAATCTTGTCCAGCAGTTGTGCCCCTGGTTATTACAGCCGTGAGCTGCAGTGACCTGAAGTTCATAAACAGCAATAATGTGTAGAAAGATCTGGTCCAGTACAAATCCTGTCTGCAAGGTTGTAGCAATTCCAGGACAGTAAATTTACATCCTGTAAATTTGCCAGTGTTGTAGAGTTCCTGGCTGGTAGCAGTGTCTGCCCTGTAATAGCCGTATCTTTTTTTACACAGTTAAACAGAAAGAACAATCTGAATTAGAGATCAGTCTTACAGATATTATGATCCTCTGTGTTTGTGTCTCTGTGTGTACACATGGAAGGAGCATCAAGAATTTCTGAATCAAGGTTAACTCTCTCTTTCTGAATTATAAATAGTTGCTGTCAAACCTGATGATGTATATGCCACGAACCAACCCAAGTTTCACAGAATTGAGGATGTGGCCATGTTGACCCACCTGCATGAACCTGCCATCCTCTACAACCTCAAGGACTGCTACAGCTCCTGGATGATCTATGCAAGTTCCCCCTCATGGCAAAGGAGAAAATCCAGCTGCCAGGAGATGGAATTCAGTGACTTTTCTGATTTTTTTTCCTGCAGACCTATGCGACGAGCGAGGGAAGACGAGCGGACGACTCAATATGAGTGATAAAGCAAGCTAGCAACTTTATTACGACGTATACACACTTTTATACTATTCCGAGTAATTATGCCTACTCGTCCTACAATCATTGGCTAAGCTCCAAAGGGTACATTACCATACTCCTCCTACTTGCGAGTCCCGCTACGTGCTAGAGTCCGGGTTCCATCCTGTTCTCCCACACTGTACTCCCTCAAAGTTGTTTATCTGAGTTGTGCAAGGTCAGGACGACCTTCATTTCTTCCTTGTCAGCTCGGCTTGTATTTTTCTACTGGCCTGGTAACTTTCCATCGCAGCTTACTTTGGTGCTCTCATGCTAAGTCCTGATTCACACAGCTTCTCCATGGATCCGTGGCCGAGCTCGCACAACCATTCTCCAACAGACCTACTCGGGTCTCTTCTGTGTCACTGTCAACCTCTACAAGTGGTTGCTGGTGTACATCCTGGAGGTGGTGTTGGCCTACCAAGGCAAAAAGTGCCAGGAGGCCACTCCACACATCTTCTCCATCTCTGACAATGCCTATTAGTTCATGCTGACTGGTGAGCTTTTCTATTTTGACCAGACTCAGAAAAAAATCAGTGTCAGAAACACTGCTTCTGCCAAATGCCATTCCTTATCTGCCATGGGTTCAGTTGCCTTTGCCATCTCTTACAGTGCGCTACCCCAGTTCCTTGTTCTGTGTCATGTTGCAGATTATCTGCTTGGACTCCCAACTGTTGGGGAATTAGATGTGCCTATTTTATCTCTACGTGATGCAATAGACAGTTTTCCGGACAGTTTTCCTGACAGTTTTCCCTGTCTCCTGAAATAGATTTTTTATTTTTGAAGTGCTGTGCTGTTGTACTGCACATTATCTGTATTTCTGGTCTAAGTACTAAGCTAAGCACCGTCACAGGAACCACTGCAAAGGGCAGTTGCAGTTGGGTAGGACACACTATCTGGGAAGTCCCTAGTCAGCACACCAGCACGTGGCTTCAAGCAACAGCAAGTAGTTTCAGAACAGAGCTGGAAGAAATATTTTCACCAAATACATGGTTTGAATCAAGTCCTGTCCCGTATTAAATAGTAATAAAGGTAAAGAATGGTAGAGTCAGAAGCAAAGAGGAGAAGGTAGAATGGAGCAAGGGTAGAGGAGGAAAGACAAAAAGTGGAGTACAGGGTGGGGAAGAGAGGAGGAGATAAAGACCAGCATCTTTTCAGTTTTGCTTGCAGAGATTTTGTTTCTTATCCTTCAATGGGCACTAGGTCACAGGTTACCTGAGAACCATCACTTTTCCCTACAGCTTCTCTGACTGCAGTTATTTTTCCCTTTTACAGATAGTGAAAATCAGTCTATTTAGTCACATAAGTACATCTTTCACTTTGAACTTTGTCTCCAACAAAAAGTGGGCAGGTAATTCTTCAGTCTGTGCTTTATTTCAACAGTGGAGAATCTGGTGCAGGGAAGACTGTGAACACAAAGCGTGTCATCCAGTACTTTGCAACAATTGCAGTGAGTGGGGGCCTAGCCAAGAAGGAGTCCTGGATGAAGGTGTGAGGAAGAAAGCGTTGGCAGAGGGGCAGTCTGGAAAGTTATCACCTTGTGGTTGTGGACAGCACTGGTGACAAACATTTACCTCAAAATATGAAACTTCTTTTATTAGCTTCAGCCACTGTCTCAAAAAGCAGTAAGACAAGGGGCTGATGTGCAATTAGGACCACAACAAATGCTAGCCACGAGAGCTGCCACTGTCACCGCCCAGGTGTAGCTTCACCTGGACTGAAACCAGGTCTGGGGGATTGGTGTCCAAGAAGAATCAGAAGCTCCCATTTCTTCACATGGACCAGCTTGTCCCTGTGGCTGAGAGATGAGAACTCTGACCGTGAGAGAAATTCTGAATAGGAGAAAAATTAATTATATATGATTTACACATAGTGCTGGTTCTTGGTGCAGTAGTTGAGAAGATGCTATAGTAATGCTGTACAGCTGAAATGAAGGGCATATGGTTGCACATGTAATCAGGTGAGCCACAATATAGTCACTTTTTCCTACCACATAGTCCATGATATTTTTCAATAATTATTCAAATATTCTCACAGGGTATCGAGAGGGTCGCAGGGTAGCTTGAGGATTGATTCATCAGCACTAATCCACTGCTGGAGGCCTTCAGGAATGCCAAGACTCTGAGAAATGACAACTCCTTGTACTTTGTGAGTTGTCATGTTTCTCCCTGCCCTCCTGCATTTGTAATCCTGTTTGTCTGCTTGTTACTTGCAGTTGCGAGCTACTGGGCTGGGAGAAATTTTCTTGCTGACAGATTTCTTGGTTGTTTGTCAGATGCTGATGTGTTTACAGCTGTTTCATGCTCATAGCTGCATGGGCTGCAACAAACCCTTCCGCTTTATCTATCTTTGAATATCTAGGATAATTCAGACTGATTTGGAGACGCTGTCACTGAGATTCAAGAGTGTAAAACATGCTGGCACGTTACTCTGAGAATGCTGCACTGACCACTACCTTTTGTCTGCTTGCCGGGGTACATTCATTCATATTCATTTTGGTCCCTCTGGAAAATTGTCCTCCGGTGATATTGAGACCTCTGAGTAAATGAGGTTCCCTTCCCAGAGAGACTGCTATGTGCCAGGGGACTGCACGTCTGTTCAAGGACACAGATTTATCTTCAATGTATGGGGGGCTTCCTCTCTTACACACTGCACAACCCCAATGCACATCTGCACACCTTCACTTCTGCTCTTACTCTGCCATAGGATTCAGGACTGAAAATGAGTTGTGAATTTTGGCCTCAAATAGGTGGAGATAAACACAATGTTTGTATTACTTATGTGCACCAACACACAACACTGGATGCAAGGGGCATTCAGGATGGATTGGTATATGTCATGTATGAGGATAAAGGACATACAAGTCTTACCTAAAAGTATCTTTCTTAAAAGCTGTTTCTTTGGATGCACCTTATTCCTTGTCTGCCAGGGCAGCTCCCAGTTCACAGCATATTAAACTGGTGGGACTGAGAACCTGCACAGGACTTTCTGCTCATCCACTGGAAGGCAGATGAATGGCTTTACTCTTTCTTGTCTCTTAATAGAAAACCAAGAGTTTGGGGATGCAGAAGGAAAGAGAGCCTGTAGAACCTTGCTGAGCTATTCTTCCATTTGACTGGCTGGATCTGGCTCTCCTCCATTTGCTGTTCAGGGATGCTCCTCATCGCAGCCAACCCATGCGACTACCCCTTCATCAGCCACAGGGAGATTTGTGTGGCCATCATTGATGACCAAGAGGAGCTTGTTGCCACAGACGTGATTACACTTAGCAAGGTGAGACAGTATCACTTTAACATCACCAGCATTATAATGAGCTGATCTATCCGGTGTGCAGGCAGCCATTGACATTTTGGCAGCCCCGATGAGAGAATGGGGATTTACAAACTGGCAGGAACAATCCTGCATTATGGGAGCATGAAATTCAAGCAGGAACCATGTGAGGAGTAGGCAGAGCCAGATGGCACAGAAGGAAATACCTTTGTTGTCTTACAAAGGGGGTTTGTTACCTGGTGTGCAACAGTCCAATTCACACACTGAGTCAAGATTGATTTTATTTCATTTCTGCACAGAGGTGGGTGCTAGGTGGTAATTCCACAAAGCTAGCACACCAAACAAGACTTTCTGTGACTTATTTATACACAAAACTTACAGAGTTAGTAATTATCTTTTTTACAGTGATTGGTTGGTAATTACCATCCTATCTGCTATTGGTCAACTATATTCTAATTAGCTCCACTTGCTATGTAAATTAGCACACATGCACCCCCATGGTGGGCAAATCCTTGTGGTCCTAAACTGAGTCAGTGGTCATGCCAGAATTATCTTTTCCCCGGTTACCATGCTTCAGCAATCATCCAGGTTTTCAGCACCTTCTGGGGTAGGATGTTCCCTTTTATCAGTTTCCCAGTTCTCNTGCCAGAATTATCTTTTCCCCGGTTACCATGCTTCAGCAATCATCCAGGTTTTCAGCACCTTCTGGGGTAGGATGTTCCCTTTTATCAGTTTCCCAGTTCTCCTTCGAGGTCTTGTTGCTCCAGGATGTCCTTGGTTAAAGGATACTGAATGTTTGTTCTTCTGATTAGGGATGATTAAGTGTCCTTTACTTACAAAAAGACATCTTGGCCTGATACAATGTTAGCTGAGTTTCAGAGTTAGCCTTCAACAGCTGTGTGGCTTGGAGAGACATATTTCCAACTGTTTTCGTACCTTTTTTCACTAGAAATGGAAGTCCTTCCAGGAAAGAAGCACTTGTTCCTTGATGAACACAAAAAGGAGGTTCAACCTTCAATTTATCATCTCCTGTAGAGTCAGCTTCTGCATCCACTTTATTCCTGATGGCTCTGCTGAAGGACCTTGTGCCTGGGATATGTTACTGTAGCGTTCGCTAGTTTCTGGTAAAACATCCAGACTTGTTCTGCTCGGATGACGTTGTAGAAAAGTGGCTTGAAGGGAAAATTACTCTGTTGTCCCATCAGCAATGCACTCAGTGGTTTTGCCACACCTGTTGGGCTGCTGTTGCCACTAAATCATGAGGACCAGCCCTATGAAGCTGTTCGGAAAAGTAAATGAGAACGTTGCTCAAGCTTTGTGGATAGTATAAAGCCAGCCAGTTTGGCAGGTTTCAGAGTGAGTGCTGACTGGCTCCAATGCATTCTGTCTGCCCAAGCTAAGAAGGAAGTCTTACAGGGTTTTTTTTGTTTTTTT
>VZTL01006735.1:57137-70809 GCA_013400535.1 Scopus umbretta | reverse complement strand
CCTACTGGGTTAAACTACAACAGTGATGTGTATAATTCTAAATATACAAGGACAGTTACTTCATTTTCATTAGTTGAGTAAGCAGTGATTTCTTATTTCCTATTGTGATTTCATATTCATTCAGCACATGTACTTGTTGTCTAAGGGAGCAGGTTATAATTTTACTCATTCATTTCTTTCATAATAGAAAAGCTCTTGTGGATTGATTTAAGAAAAGTGAGGTATAAACAGTCATGTGTAATACATTTTTGGTTGTCAACAGTTGTGTGTAAAGACTGTACATTGATTTAGCTTAGAACAAAAAATATCCTTTTCATTTCCATTTCCATTATATATCTCTATAGAACATACTCTAGATGAACACAAAGGTTAGCCAATACCTAGAATACAGTAAACCTGAAAAATTAACAACTATTTCGTGTTTCTTTTATTCTTATTAACAAGTCTTCTTTTTTCAGTATGACACTGTTATATGCTTTATAATTATGGAAATTTTATCTAACAGGTTTCTAGCATGCTGAGATCAGAGATGCCTAGGATGAGAAAGCTTTAGGAAGGAGGCTTATGGGTTTATTTAACTAATGAATGCAAAAGACAAAACATTCTTCATTAGTTCCTGTTAACGTAGATTTAATGTAAACAAGAAATTTCCTAGTTGCTCATTTTCATAATTTACCTTCTTGTCTTTTAGACTGTGATCTGTTCTAGGTGCTGCTGCTTCATTGTGATTGCACTACCAAATTCTTTTATTTTTACATTGCGCAGTTTTTATTTAATTATAATTTCTGAATTGACACCAAACAGAATTTTAGTATAATCGGATTTGTGGAGTATTCTGCACAAGATTAAGGGTGATAATTTGTAAATAGTGGAATTCTGTTAAAAAATTTTCATTTCATTGGTTCTTTTTATTGTGGATCCAATCTGCAGTACTGGTGCAGAGCATAAGTTTTTGTCTACACTGGAATATTTCATAATCTTTAGAGTAAATAGGGAAAAAAAGACTAAGTTCTAACACTTTATTCTGTGACTACATATTCATTAAATTATTATTTTTAACAAGTACTCTTTTTAGGTCACATTTTTTTATTTTTTTAATCTTTTAATTTCAGTTCAACAAGGATTTACTTAATTAAATCCATATAGTTTTGCAAAGTTAATCATTAAAATGTGTAGCAAGCTCAGCTCATCTTACTGAACCTTCTCTGAGCAGTGTGTTTCCATCAGTGTCTGTTGCGTTTTATTTTCTTACGTCTGCAGTAGAATTCTGTAGTCTTCTCTGCTTACAATGAGTCGTGTAGACAAGGATGCTCAAGAAATTAATCTGACATGATTATAAAAAAGATTCAGATATTAAAAATCAAAAGATTCTTCATCTATTTTAATACCATTAATTTGAGGTCCTGTTAATTCTGACATGTTACTTTATACTTATAATTTAAATTGGTCTTGCTAAATGCAGGAGGTTTCACTAGCGTACTCTAAGTTCTGGCATAAGTACCAGTATTACAGTACTTATGTACAAAACTGCCTTTTGGAGAGTATCAGGAAATTCCTTTTACTCTCTCTGGGAGTGCGCAGCAAGGCAGGGACATGTTCCAAAGTGGTTTCAGAACTGGGCAGGTTAATAGAATTGCAGAGACTCTTTTCCATTTGTGAAATTAAGGTGTATCTGGCCCTTTTAGGTATCACTTCTTATTGCAATTAAGGAGTTGAGGTGCAATTTCTGTTTATGTTAGTTAATGCACAAAAGAAATCTAAATTATTTAAATTAACAGAATGTATTTGTTTAGTTCTGCAGTTTCACAAAAACTAATTGTACCAGTGGTGGTGATGGATTACTATAGCCTAGTGCAAAGTCTTCAATAGGTCTAGACCTGTCAGGTTTTTTTATCATTGTAAGAACAACGTTTTGTGCTGGACAGCAATATAATTGTTCAGAAGGTGAAGTGCTGTGCAGTGCTAACATTAATAAAAGAAATATCCCATGCTTCAAACCCTTTCAGCAGAGTCATGTCTAGTCAGTGTAGCTACTGTTTGTAGGAGAGTTAAACAAAGCAGAGCAAAGCCTTATGATGCTGCTATCACAGTAAGGAAATTGCTTTTCACAAATACACAAAGGTTAAAGAGAATTAATAGTTTCAATTATGTTTCATTAAAGATTTCCCTACAGGTAGTATAGTCCAATTCCCATCTTCCGTATCCTACCCAGAATTAGGTTTTTAAGGCATTTAGTTAAAAGTTCAAAACGGCAGAATCCATTGCTGTAGGGCACATTAAATTTTTTACATAACTATATTTAATATTTTTTAATCTACAGAAAACATAAGGAACTGCTTCCCGGGTTGTATATAATATTCCCAAAAGAGGCCATATATTAGTTGCTGATACGGATCTTTTTACAAGCATGCCTTTCTGAAAGTATTCTAAGGCCATTACTAAAGTCTGAAATACTACAACCAGCAGTAAGTGATTGGAAAATATATTAACTTAGCAGGATAAGCTAAATAAGCTCTCTTTACCCAGTACATCAGAATTTCATTAAAAGGAGCCAGGAAATAATGAAAAAGAAAATGAAAGAAAAGTGTAAGGGTGTTGTCAATGGCAAGCCATCTTTTAAGCAGCCCTATGCATGCTTTAGGTTAGGATAGCTCTGAGACCACTCTAATGGCCCAGTCTTAATTTGGGCACCTGAGACCTGCCAGGCACAGTTTCTTTAATTTTGCTTATTTTAAAGGAAGGTTATTCTTTAAAAGTTTTTGGTGTTTGCTTCCTTATGTGAATGTGAAGATTGAAGATGTTAGGAAAAAAATAAAACAGAAAAAAAAATACTTGGGAAAATCACAAGAAACTGTTGCTTTATCTGAAATTTATCATTTCATGTTTTGTTTTAAAGAGACTTCTTTTCATGTGGATAGCAGAAAAGCCAAGAGATAATTTAGTGATATTGTTCACATTACTGAAATAGAATAAAAGGGAAAACAAGACAGAAGAATACTGTAGGTTATAAGTAAGTTAAAAAACGCCTTCATCTTGGATTGGTTTAATTTTTTTCTGCATGCACAGCTATCTATTTATATAATTATGTGAGATATGTATAATCTCTCATGTTATTTGGACAATTATATCCTTTTTATTTTAGCATCTAATAAACTTTAAGTATGTGCCAAGAAGGTGCTGATGCATTCCCCTCCCCCTATAGTTAATTCACACAGCAGAGTTGTTAATTGGCATGCAGTAATGTTGTAGTTTACTATGAATAAATTCAAGCTGAGTCGAGGCTGTTTTTCGTTTATTACATCTCAGGTATTTTTATGTTTTGTTGTTGTTGTTGTTGTTGCTGTTTTGGTTTTTTTGTTTGTTTGTTTGTTTGTTTTTACCTAGGATGCTGTTGTGGTTTAATCCAGCAGGCAGCTAAACACCACACAGTCACTCGCTCACTCTCCCTCTCCCCAGTGGGATGGGGGAGAGCATTGTAAGGAAAAAAAAAAGTAAAATTTGTGGGCTGAGACAAAGACAGTTTAATAGAACAGAAAAGGAAGGGAAATAATAATAAGATACAAAACAAGTGATGCACAATGCAGTTGCTCACCACCCACTGACCAATGCCCAGCCAGGCCCTGAGCAGCGATCGCTGCCCCCCGCAGCCAACTCCCCCAGTTTCTATACTGAGCATGACGCCATATGGTATGGAATAGCCCTGTGGCCAGTTGGGGTCAGCTGTCCTGCCTGTGCTCCCTCCCAGCTTCTTGTGCACCTGGCAGAGCATGGGAAGCTGAAAAGTCCTTGACTAGTGTAAGCACTACTGAGCAACAACTAAAACATCAGTGTGTTATCAGCATTGTTCTCATCCTAAGTTCAAAACACAGCACTATAGCAGCTACTAGGAAGAAAATTAAACTCAGTCCCAGCTGAAAGCAGGATAGATGCTCTGCATTTTATGGAATATTTCTAAAGGTTAATCAGAGTTCCCATTTGTCATGTTGGTGAAAAATACCAGAATTCCTTTTTCGGGTTTATCTTAATCTATTATTACATGAACTACTTTTCTATAACTTTTGGTTTAACATAAAGTTATTATACAGATCTTTATGTTGCCAAATAGAGAGCAACACACAGTCTGAATGACATGTAGCTCTGGTCAACATTATTATTTTTTAACTGTGTAGGCTAACTATTAAGACTATTCAGAATTTTTCTTCTGATGAAATTTTGTGCTGCATCTCTATGAAGACTGACTGTACTCAGTTGCATTAGCCACTCAGTTGAAAGAAATAGTTATTCCCCTCTACCCAGCACTCATGATGCCTTAACTGGAATGTATTTTCCAGCTGGTGGCATTTCAATTCAAGAACAAATTGACCCAGCTATGAAGCTGAAGCAGGAAGCACATAATATATGAAGAGAACCTGATGGTACATTCATGAAGAAAAGAAAGCTAAAGGGGACTCAGTATTTTCAGCTATGTAGCAGGAGTTATAGAAAAGATAAGAGCGTTCTCTTCTTGAAGGCGCACAATGAGAGGTCATTGGCCAACAATCTCAAGTTGCAATTTCCAAGTGAAAACCATTTCCTCACAGTGATAGTAGTACTCATTGTAGCAGTTTTCTCAAAGAGGCTGTAGAATCTGTGTTCTTGGAAATATTCAAAGCTAGACTCAACAAGGTCCTGAGCATCCTGACCTATGTTTGAAATTAGCCTTTATTTGAGCAAGGGTTGGACTAGATGACCTCCAGAGGTTTCTTTCTACCTGAATTATTTTATAATTCTGTTTTGTAAGTCAACCTGATGCATTGAGTCTAAATTTACCACATTTCATAGATGTCAAATCAAGGAAAAATCTAATATTCACAGAATATGCAGATGTAATTCTTTGTGACATTCTGTAATTTTCAGTTTTCAGTGGAATTTATTCCATCAGTAGTGATTTTTTGTTGTTTATTTTCATGAGATTAGAGCTCTGATTCAGATCAGGTTCAAAACCCTATAGTGGAATGTCTTCAGCGTGGGTATATATGTGTCCGTATATACATATACACACACATACCATGTGCACTTGTATATTTATATATATATTTGTCGTCTTTCTGTCCAAGCTCCCATTACAAAAAACACAGTTTAATCAATAATCTCCATAATTTTGGACATGCTATTCATGTCCCTGAAATGAAGGTAATTTCAAAGAAATGCAGAAATTCTTGTAAATTACAATGAAATAGTAGCTGCTAGACAGATGACTTTGTAAACAAAGTGCATGCTGCAAGTGAATTTATGTTCTGGTTAAAAAGCAAGAACTGTCAACATAGGAGTATAACTGTAAATTTTACTGCATTACTATACTGCAGTTCGATAATGGGCAAACTGTGGACTTAATAAGTAGTGAGGCACAGGCAAATTAAACTATGTATTTGGAAGATAACAATTTGTACATATGATCTCTCCACATAAGGGAAAGCTGTCAAACCTACGGAAATTACTAAGTATGATGAAACATTTATTTCTACTCTGAATTGGACCTCTGATAAGATTGTATCTGAAACCAATCAATCTTCCATCTGTCTAGTGCTCTTCATAAACACTGAACACACTGACCCTAAAGACAAGCCATGCGTTGACACACAGAGCAAGCACTAAAAATAATGCTAAACTTCTCTGCTGGCATTCTGAGGATCAGTATTTTAGAGATATCCAAACTTTTTCTTTAAGTCAATTTAATTCAGCTGTAAAACCCACTTGGAGATCATTCTGATGGTTGTTATTGCTTTGCTTACATTTAGACAAAATCTGAGACAGAGTTGTGAAATTCCTAGGGGTGGTTAAAACATTATATTAATTAGGATTTGATTATAATTTTTGAAAGGTATGTTCTAAGAAGTTGTCAGGAAGTACACCTGATTGTCTTCCTGTTTGCTGTAATCTTGGAAATTTAATGCCATGACTTTCTTATAAAAGTTGGTATCACAATGTGCTTCCACAGAAAGGATTTTGCAAGCATGTTTTTAAACACTTGTGTTTTTCATATTACAAATTTTGAACATATCAGCATAGATTAATTAATTCTGTGGAATAAATTTCTGAATTAAAATTCACTTTTTTTGGCAGTTTAATTACATTTAATAACATGTTAAAATAATCTTAGTTCTTAACATTCTCTAAACTGTTATAACCATCAGGACCTGCTCAGTTGTGTTGTAACTAATTAATTTACTTACATTTGTAAAAATATCGTCCTTTTTTAGAAGTGATTGGACATATCTGGAACATATTTTGCAAATGCATTACCTAATTCAGTACCTTTTAAAGATTTTTATAAAGTACCTGCTGGAAAAAAGTAAATATATGAAAATACAGATATTTTGATTCTTTTTCATTCAGGATGGTGCTGTACAATGAAGTAGAAATGCAGAACGATATCTACTGCTGTCTGGTTTTATTTTTAATTAAAGTTGAGAAGGGGAAAGAGTAGCCCAAGTTTATCATGACCTTCAGCTTTTAAGTAAAATTGAATGCTAGCTGAAAAAAGTCATGTTGCAATGCATGTTTCATCTAAGCCTGAGCCTTGTGTCTTGGTTCAGAGAGATTTTTTCTTGGTGGTGTTTGCAGGATAAAAATGTACAGTTAGGTTATACTATGTGTATATTCTGTGTTCCTATGCTGACACAAATTAGCAAATTTTAGTTGAAATGCAAATACCCCAAATTTATTTTGAGGAGGGATTAGTCTGTGACAAAAAGAATGGGAAGCACAGAATTCAAAGCCATATAGCATGAGTACATGACATTTAGTGCATTGACTGGACCCAGTTTAGTCCACTTACTACTTTGTTCTGCACTGTCTATGACACTATCTTCTGTCCATATGGAATTAAATCAGTTAAACCTTTTTTGATCTTTTTTTCCCCTGACTTAATAAGGCTGGAATGATGATTAGGAACTCCTCCTAAGAAACTGTATCCCAAAGAGCTAGCATTAGATAGAGTTCTAAATCCAATTCAGGTAACTGATTTAAGATTTGAAAAAAATAATATCCCATCAATTATCTTGATTGAATAGTCAGTCCAATATCTATGGCAAAAATGTTGATGTACAGAACTATGTTCAAAATCAGCTTCAGTGGGAGTGCACTGTCTTGCTCATGAACACTTAGAATATTTTCTTGGGAGCTGATGAAATGGATTCATTCAGAGTAAGGCTTGTCTTATGCCCTAAATATTCTCAGATAGGTGTTTGAATTATTAAACTGTTTGAAACATAGACATCATATGACTAGTAGCACATATTTTGTGAAGATTCTGTGGCTTGCCTTCCAGAGAGGATTTGTACTTTGCAATCTGAGTATCTTCACTGCAGAAAGAAGGTGGCATATAAAGATGTCACTAGATGCTGTGTTTCCCTTTGGCAGGTTCGAAGTAGCAACCTCTTCACTGTACAGGATTTTGGCTTGCTGTTTAGTGACTGATTTTGCTCATGCACTACATAGGGAGACTGAGCAACCAGTTTGGCTTTTGGATTCTATTCTTCTTGAAAACATTAAAAACAAAAATCTTGACAGAGAATCTATAAGGCTGAGATAAAACAGATTTAATATGAATGTTCAAGGTAGATGTGGCAAGAGACAGAAATTTAAACGAGTTGTTTCCATTCGTATTTGCTATCATGGGTCTTAGACTATAAATTAACTTTTGGGGTTTTTTTAAGTAGATAGGTTGGAATGATTATTTCAAAATGATATGAATGTTGACAGGTCACTAAGACTATTTGGTACTGATCCAAGTATTCTGAAGGAAGTGTTAGCTGTGATATGTAACCTAACATCTAAGTGGTACTTGGTAAGAGAAAAATGGAAGCTGATCAATTTGAAAGCAGTGAGAAAGCAAAGAGGAAAAAAGAAGTCCCACAAAAAGCCAGACAACAATCAGCTTGATTTCTATATAAAATGCTTAAACCATAATAAAGGAGAGCAGGCAGAAAGATGGATTTAAACAATGGAACAGAGTGAAAGAAATTTTGGTTATAATAATATATATTATAATATAATATAATATATAATAATAATATAATATAATAATATCAATTTCACAAGTCTATGGGAGTCTGTGGATAAATTTTCTATTTTGTACATGCATTTCCAAAAGTCCTTTGGTAAGTCTGTTATTGGCAACTCTTAAAGAAACATAGCCTTAAAGGCATGAGAGAAAAGGCACTCCTGTGGATTAATACCTGGTTAACAATTAGGAAACATAGGATCAGAATTAGTGTACAGATGTCCCTGTGTAAAAAGTTACCAGTAAGGACCACAAGGGAAGTATGTTGTGAATTATTCAGTTAAACATTCTTATAGACTGTATGAAAAACTAGTAAATAAAAAAAGTAAAATGGCTTTATGGACAGTATAAAATTACTGAGAATAGTAAAAGCCATGAAGTGTCTCTAAGAAACTGCAAAAAGATCTGGTGATGCTATGCATATAATGACAAATAAAATTAGATATTGATAAGGTAAAAGTAATGCAGGTGGTGGAAAAATCTGTATACATTTAAGGATGGGATCTTAACTAGCTATCTTATCAGGGAGGGGAAAAAAATGCAAACAGCTTTTATTCACTGAGATCAGTTGTCTGCTTATGAAAATGTTTGCTAAGCACTTAGGGTGGTTACAAAAGAAGGGGAATGCTGGGGAGTATTCGGAAAGGAACAGAGGACAAAACAGGAAACACCAAATCCTACTCCATTCCATAGTTTGTTTGCACCTTTAATATTGCTTGTAGCTCTAGCTATCTAATCGCACAAAGAACATATGAAAACTGAAAAGCA
The DNA here is from genome assembly GCA_013400535.1 of Scopus umbretta. Taxonomy (NCBI): domain Eukaryota; kingdom Metazoa; phylum Chordata; class Aves; order Pelecaniformes; family Scopidae; genus Scopus; species Scopus umbretta. Next base: position 61,997 of record VZTL01006735.1, on the reverse strand, counting down.
CTAAAAAAAGGATCAGTAATGATTGCATCTAAGTAGACATGTGAGTATGTGCTACAGAGTGATATGAAGTCTGAATCCTCTGTCATCCAGATCAAATATAAATCCTGCAGCTTAAATTTCCTTTTCATGGGAAGAAGCATGTGAGGTGAAGCTGGTTCGTGTTCTCTCTCGTTGGATCACCTGGAGTATAGTCATCTTAGCATGGCATTGCCAGGGCATTCTGCTCAGTTTTAGCTAAGGATAATAATGGAATAATAATTAAAAATGTGGGAAAGCCCCCTATCTCCATAAGAAGGGAGGTGTTTTGGTGGTGGTGGTGGTTTTTTGGTTCTTTTGTTTTGTTTTGTTTTGTTTTTTTTTCAATGGGGAAGATGTGACTCATGGAAAGGCTGTAATGCACACACATATGGCATAAATGGCATGGAAAAGGAGAATGGGATATTATTTCCCTCAATACAAGAATTGAGCTTCATCAAATCTATTTGAACAGCAGATTTAAAAGCAAACAAAAGGAGATACTTGCCTTCTACAGGTATGTGCTAAAGTTGTGTAATTGACTGCAAGGGATTTTATGGAAGCAAAACCTAAACAGATTCAAAGTGCTATTAAATAAATTAAAGGCAAGTCCACAAAGATCTTCTAAACATCTCATACAGGAAATTCCTAAAATCACAAATTTCCAAAATCTATGATACACAGAGAAGATATAACATTTACCTTTTAAAATTCCTTCTAATCATTGTCAGAATTAACATCTGGTCACTGGTCACAAATGAACCTTTGCTTGCTCTAAACACATACTGCTCTTTTTTATGTTCTATGGGCACTTAAATACTAAGTAAAAATCAGGTACCTAAATTCTGTGCAAGACTGTATCAGCTATCAAGAAGCTTATCTAAATAAATACCATATTTTTTAATGGAATGAGTACCTTCTAAAGCATTAAGGTATCAGGATATCCAATGCTAAAAGATTAGCAAAACGTCATGTTGCTTTAAATTCTTTATATTAAAGAATGTTTATAACTCTGTTCTGCTTTGAAGTCAGCTGTGTTAGGCAGCATAATTTCAGGTGTAAATCTCATCTAGTAGTGTTCTGTTTATTTCCAGAAGAAATTATCTGTTTATCTGTGTGGATAAATAAAAAAGACAAGAAAGAAATGAGAAGATTTTAGATGAGTGATAAGTAGTCTAGAAATCTTTTTTTTTTTTTTAATGTTATTTTATAGGGAAGGTTTAATTATGTAAGGAACCACTGGCTTTGTAGTAAATAGCTTAGGAAGTCGAGTGTGGTTGCAGTTTGCTAAGATCGTTCTTTTAAAAAGTACAGATTATTTTTTAAGTGGTGGATTTTAAAAAGAGTAGAATAATAATGAATTATGTGAGAACTTGAACACAAGCTAATGAAAAAAAAAAAACAAAACAACCAACAGTGAGACACAGCTATAAAATTATCTTCTCCTCCCCCTTCCCAATAAAGAACTGACACTAAGAAATTACTGCATATTATAGCTAGTTGACAGCATGAGATTATTTGATGGTAACATGTAGTCTTGGAGAGAGTGAAATGTAATGTCTGTTCTTGCCCAAATTGTAATTTCCAAAGCACCAATAAAACAAGAGTAACTGTCAGTTTAATCAATATTATGTGCAGGATGACAAATGTTTTACAATTTCACTCCAGTCTGAAATTTGTCTTTTGGGATTCACACAGTAGTTTAATATATTTTCAGCATTCATTTAACAGGTTTTTCAAGTGTTCTATCAAAGACAACAACTTAATGTGACAAGTTTTCAGCAGCTTTGTATCTTGACAAACCACTTAAGATCTAAATACAGTGGTTATTTTGCATTATAATATATAACAATATTTTGTTGGAAAGAGTATGGAAATTACCATTGTTAATGATCAGACATCTTTGTGTGAATTATTCTATTTTCTGAAATACTGTGGAGTATAAAAAGTTTCTGTTACCTAGAGGAGTGGTATGTGTGGCTAGTTTAATTAACTTTGTAACATAACATGGCTTCTTTGGAATTAATCTGGATTGAATAATGTGCTTGAAGGCTTTAAGCACTGTCAGAAAGTAATTGCCATATGACTTTCTTCAAACCTGCTTATGGAGTGGAAGTCTTTAGAAGTCCCCTTTACGTATAGAGGTGGTTCTCAGAATCCTTTGTCTTCCAATGTTTTTTCTAATTTGGACTACATTCTCTTCTTTCATACTAATTAAGACTCTCAGGAATGCTTCAAATTATGCTGGATGTTAGTTGAAAGGTATATTAGAGTCCGACAATGAATAACAAAGTGCATGAGAGAATGATTCAGGCATGTTTCAGGCATTTCCTGAACTTTATATTTTCTGTATGATGGGGTATCTGTTTTCTAGCATGCTTTTGGAAGGTATATATTTTACTTTTTCAACATGGTGATTTGATATAAATTAATCAGAAATGCTAAAGTGTTCATATGCCTCTGCTGTCATTTTTTTTAAATATTTGGTTTCAGTTAAAATGACTACTGAAACTGAACGATGAACATAAACTACCATTTTTAAACATTTCACTCCTCAAACAAAACTGTAACTAAAACTTTCTCCAGCAATAGCATATATCACATGTGACACAGAACACGTGCTTTGAGATAGATAATGAAGACAGAAGAAACACTGTTGTTGCAAATCTTTATTTTGTGGAAAGGAGAGTAAGAGAACAAGGCATTTTTCCTCTATGATTGTGCAATTTCCCATGGTTCATTACATACATTTTCATTTTAATGGCTACTTATTTTTAATTCAAGTTTGGAGTACAGGAATATGAGAAAAGATTTCATTCTAATTCTCTGACTGAGGTTTCAATTGCCTTTTGGAATATTATCTTAATTACAGTATTTATTAATCATTTATGAAAATAGAAGCTTTTTTTTATAGACATGATCTTGCATGTGCCTTCAGCCTTTGCTTTATGCTGTATTCCATCACATCTCACAGGCTAAGTAGGGTCAGGACAGGTCAGTGAATGATTATGAGATTACCAGTGAATTTGTAGGTGCTACCACAAGAAGCAGTGTTAATGATTAAGTATCTTGTTTTCACTCCTGAACATTACAACATGGTGTTACAGGACACATTACTGTGAATGAATTGTAAAAGCAAGGCCATAACCACTCAACTCCTTTGAGTTATTAAAGACCCAAGGGATTATTTTGAGTTTTTAAGGTTTTGGGACTAATGTGTTCATTAATCAGAGTGAGAAATTCATAATAAGAACCGGTATGTATGAGTGGAAGACAGATGAGTTCAAATGGGAAATTAGACACACATTTTAATGTTGAGGATGATTGCTTCTGAAAGCTACTGCAACAGTGGCAAATTATCCATCTCCAGATGTCTTTGAGATGATGCCTTTATAGGAAGCAATCTTGAGTGGATCAGATGTTATTAGGTTCAACAGAAGGGTAACTGGGTTAAAACAAAACTGAAAGGGATTCCAAGGCAGTTCCCTGCTGTCTGGGGAAACCACCTCATGTAATCCCTTTTGTAAACTGAATCCTAAGTTATTACACCAGTTCTAACAGACCTGTTCCCTTCCTGCCCACTGTAAATCTCCTCTAGAGCTTGATGCTTTGACAGAAAGAAATGTTTTCTTGCTGATTTCCAGCTTTCTTTTAATGAGATTTGATTTATGTGAGATTCCTGTTATGTTTGGCACCTAACATTTACTATTTTCTTTGTTTGAGTGGTATAAACTATGGCACAGTGGCTGAAATAATTACTTCCTGGTTTTATTAATCCACAGGCCTCAGCTCTAGTATACACCACAGTCATGCACAGCAAATTACATTAAATCTGGAGACTTGCTTGTAACCTTTGCCAATGTCATGGTTTAACCCCAGCCAGCAACTAGGCATCACACAGCTGCTGGCTCACCCTCCCCTCCTGGCTGGATGGGGGCGAGAATCAAAAGGGCAAAAGTAAGAAAACTCATGGGTTGAGGTAAGAACAGTTTAGTAATTGCAATCAGAAATATAACAAATTGTAGTGAAATGGAAAACAAAAGAAGAACAAAACCCAGGAAAAACTAGTGGTGCAACTGCTCACCACCTGCCAACTGATGCCCAGCCAGTCCCTGAGCAGCGATCACTGCCTGTGGCCAACTCCCCTGAGTTTCTATACTAAGCATGATGCCATATGGCATGGAATAGCCCTTTGGCCAGTTTGGATCAACTGTTTTGGCTGTGCCCCTTCCCAGCTTCTTGTGCACCTGACAGAGCATGGGAAGCTAAAAAGGTCCTTGACTAGTATAAACACTACTGCGCAACAACTAAAACATTAATGTGTTATCAACATTATTCTCATGCTAAATCTGAAACACAGCACTGTAGCAGCTACTAGGAAGAAAAGTAACTCTAACCCAGCCAAAACCAGGATGGCTGAGCTTATGCCTAACAGTGCTGCTTCTGAGACTTCTCTAACACTAATTTTGTCTTTACCCATCTTGCTTAAGATGCCATAAACTGCCATTCCATCTCTTAGCCACAGCCATGACTGCTCCCACAAGCTAATGAAACAGGGCTCATTTGATCAAATGGGCTAGTTCTTTCTGTAGCTGGTACAGAGTGTGTATGCATATATGTTCCCATCCTGAGTGAGTTTTAACCTATTCATGGATAGAGTATTCCAGCAATGGCCAGAAGCTGCAGGGAGTGTTGATGGTGGTCTCAGTAGAAGACATTCTTCTTTCCTGAGCTCTTTACTTTATCCTGGTGTTATCCTGCCCTGCATGACATTGTAAGTCATTGGTGCTTATGTCCTCCTACCCTACAAAATGGTTCTGCTCCTCTTTCCATAGGGGTACCAGT
>VZTL01006735.1:37152-56841 GCA_013400535.1 Scopus umbretta | reverse complement strand
TTCCTGGTTCTCTCCCCCATCCCACCGGGGTGGGGGGAGGGTGAGCGAGCGGCTGTGTGGTGCTTGGTTGCCGATTGGGGTTAAACCACAACAGTAGGGAAGAAAGAACAGTCATGCTAGGAGAGTAAGAAAGTGAGAGTGTCATGATGACTACCTCCCTGGAGTGTTATAATTTAAATCCAGAAACTTGTTGTCCTCTTATCTAGGTGAGAATGGTTGTATTCCTGTTGTGCAAACAGCACAATTTAAAAAGTTGGAACAGCTCATATTTTCCCTATTTGGGGAGTGCTAAGGGTACATCTTATACAAGTGGAAGCAGAAGACGACAGTCACCAGAGCCAGTATAAGTGTGTATCCACACTTTACAATACCACACCAATGTGAGAGTTTGCACTGTGAATCTCTATTTTTGCTGCTTTTAGCCTTTTCAGTCCAAAACACCACCTCTGGATGATTCACAGTGCTGATCTCTTTTGCTATTTTCTTGAAATTGTGCTGAAAACCCTTCTAATGACAAATATGCCAATCTGGACCAATTCAAGTCACGGAATGCAAACATTCAAATTTTTTAGGTCCCCAAATTGTGCTCCCTGGTTCTGTTAACTTTATTTTGGGATTGTAAACTAACATTAAAAAAAAGACCCCCAAAAAGGGGAAAAAAAGAAAAAAAATAACAAAGAAAGAAAGAAAAAAAAAAGAAAGATGGAGTAATGAATACCAAGACAACTGGTTTACAGACTACTAGAGTTCTGTTTTTCCTCTGTACCATGCTAGGAAGAACATATTATGCATGTACAGTGGCTTAGCACCCAGAAGTTCCAGGGTTTATGGGATACAGGACCTTCCAGAACAGTGTTGGAAGACTGTTTCTGTCAGGGGGAGCGAGATGTGTAGATGTCCTCATCCAGTTAGCATGTTGTGTCTGTTTTATGTTCATGTTTAGGCTTCTTGGATCTTCTTAGATGTGCAGAAGAATACGTGCAGCATGTATGAGCCAAGATCCTTCAGCAAAACAGGAAACAAATATTAACCATTCTGACACATTTAAGGAAACATGCAAGATCAAGGCCCTCTAGCTTGAAAGTTTTAACCAGTTTCTTGTGATGAACTGGCATATCAGCAGACACCTGTGACCAACTGGTTTTGAACTACATTTAGATTGTGAAATCCCAGAATGCTGCATGATATTGGCAATGAATTAGACTACAATCTGGCTAATTCTGCAGAGTCATATCTTAAAACCTGGAAATTTTTTTTGGAAAAAAAAAACAACAAACAAAAACCAAAACAAAACCCAAAACTCAATAGTTTCAATTAAAACAGCAAAATACTTAGATCGTGGTAGTCTAACTTTGTCATCTAGAAGTCTCTGTTAAGATTTCAGCATGCTGTGTGAGCTGGTATCCATAGTCACAGTCTCTTCTATCCTCAACTTCCTGTCTGCTCTCCCCAAAAAGCAGCAGCTGCTGATCTCGCTTCCCACTGACCAAGTTCAGAGGAGCACACAGCTACATGATCTCTTTCCACTAGCTGCTTATCCTTTGAACACCCCAGCTTTTATATCCATTTTGTAATGGTGACATCAGGCTGGCATCTGGTACTGGAAGAAACATGTAGTTCTTTGGATTGCATAGCACAGGTGGAGCTCACCTGTAAAATACGGGAGTTGGCAAGAGGGCCAGACCATAACCTTATTAATAAGTGCTAGTACTTTGTCTAATGGGAGTTCAGGAATTTGAAAAGCCCACTCTCCTTGGGAAACAAGATAGATACAGAACAGGACAGGTTTTGCAAAGGGGATGTAGTCTTGCTTGATACACAGCTGATAGGGAAAACAGGGCTTACAAAACAAGAGGGCTGAATTCAGTGGAGCACAGCAGCAATGATTCCAGTCTGAAATAGTTTGGAGCCTGACCAAAATCAAAATTGGCTTTCAGGTCTTTAGCACCTCAGAAAGTATACTATATGATTTAATATGGAAATCAGATGCATTATTTATTAATTTATTTAAATGTTCATATGAAAACTTAGGTTCTGAACTAAAAGCAGTGTGGGCTTAAGATGTTCATTGATGCTAGTCATTTACTATTTAAGTGAAAGGGTAGTGTACAGATACCTTTTTTTCAGCATTATTTTGTTTGTTTCTCATTTTTGTATTGGAAAGGCCACAGCATCAAAATCAATAAAATGTAAAACTTCTTAAATTAGACCTCCTACACCCAAAACCAAAAAACCTGCTAAGCATTTTACTGCCACAGGAACTCTGATGTAACAGGTTCTAAATAGCATTCTCGGAATGTGACATTCTTTGCCAAGGTATGAAATTATTTCATATTTTTTATAATACTGAAGAAATTATTCTCAGGTTCTTCCTTACAACTGATACATGCTGATTAGTGAAATCAATGATGTAAACATCAATGAGAACTAACTTTTGAAAGAGAATTTAATTCCATGTGAAATAATGTTCATTATAAGTCTTGATTTAAAAAAAAATAAAATTCATTTGTACTGATAACATCATTGTAAGGTTATATGTAGTAGAATTTATTTTTATTAAATTCCATTTAGTAATAGTTTAATTTCATTGGAGCATTTATGTTCCTATGGTGCACCATCTGTTAGACCCAGATACTCAGATTCTTGCTTATATACCTTTAAATACAGATATGCTTTGGTTACATGATCCTACTGTGCTAATACTTTATGGTCATTTAATTCTAATCCTGTGTGCTTCTGAAAAGGTTTAAAAGTGAAACAGCTCTGTCATGGAATTGCTATGACCCCACAGCAATGGTTATTGCATAATCATTTTCAGAAAGTGGAAGGGCAACCAAGTGAGACATACCTTTCTCCAAGTGCGTACAGAGACTTTCATACTTTCTACTGTATGTTACCTTTTCTAATTTAAAAGCAATATCTGCTACTCTGCTTAATTAAAACATTACAATTCTTGCTGAAGGGAAAGGCTAAGTGAATGACCTACGCAGGAGAGGCATTAGTCACAGCCCAGTTGATCTTATGAGACTTGTGAGACAGTGAAGATCAGATCTACAAAGCTTCTTAAGCATTACAGTCAAAAGTTACAGGTTCTGAAAGCTCATACACCTCATACAACTCACATAACCCTGGACATGCTTAAATGTTGAGTACCCTTATTCTCAAAATTAAGGTTTCTCAGCCCATGAGGACCTAACCATTCCTGAAAGCACTTCACTAGAGCAGGACTGAGTAGCTTAATTCCTATCTTGCACCTTAATTTCAGGAGAATTAAACATTTATTTCATTTATCCTAAAAATTTTAACCAGTAGATTGCAGACATCTTTTGTATCCTGTTCCCTAACATGCAAAATTAAGACCAATTATATTTTAAAAGAAAGGCAGATATTTTTCCACAATAAGCATATAATAAATTATTTCTGTTATGATCAAACAGCAAGCCATTGAAATATGCTTTGTTGTTCCAAATGAAATGAATCTCAAGAAATTAAAATGTGATCTAGAAATTACTAAATATTCAATAGTCAATTTAGGAAATGCTAAGTACTTGAAGAAGGCAGTTTTTAGCTCTGAAGATCAAGAACCTGGATTTTATTGCTGTTTTATATATATAAGATATATATAAATATACCATATAAATGTGTATATATATACTGAAGTTATGGTTATGTAAAGAATTTTTATTAAATAGCATTTCTACAATACTGGGTTCTGAGAAACATGAAACTAGTGTAAGTCCAGACGTTTAGAAGAATGAATCTGAGCTCACGTTATGTGTCTGAAAACTTTGTTAGATTCTACTTTCAGTCAATAGTAAATCAGTACAGAGGCTGGAATAAATTCTCCTTAAGCATATATGCAAATGAAAAGACAATTAAAAATTAANAAACCATCAGTGTGTTATCAGCATTGTTCTCATACTAAGTCCAAAAACACAGCACTATAGCAGCTACTAGGAAGAAAATGAATTAAGCTGAAACCAGGACAAAAAAATCTTAATCCAACCTAAACTGATTATTCTGAATTTAAAGCCCCTGCTCTGAGTGTTGCTCAAAATTAATTAAGTCCTGTGAGTTCATAAAATGTATTCCACCATGGCAATGGTTCTCAATAATATTAGGTCTTTGGATTAATATGCTATTGCAAAGTTTGATGTTGCTTCCTATTAAGAAGTAGAGTTATAGTGTTTTCATAATGGGTTTTAATGTCAGTTTAAGCAACCTTAATTAAACTTTGGCTTATAAATAATTTTATTGAAAAGTGCAATGAAATTTTCTGAATTTTATGGCTGTTTAATTAAAATGAATTAAGCCAACTTGTGGTTAAGTGCCTGCCAACTAGTCTCCTTACATTTCCAAGCTATTGTACAATGTTCTAGTCACACAATTTAAACTTTATCAGGAGTTAACAGATTAAAAACTTAGTCCATAAAAATCTAATTTTTTAGGTACCTATTGACATTTAATCAAGCAATTTAAAAGAAAGAACTGAGTCATGTTTTGATCTAATTAGCAGTTATGTAAAGATAACAGCATGGTTAATATAGGCCATGACCATATAAATACCTTTGACTGTCTGTTGTGTCAGCACCCTGTTTTGGGTGTATGTGTAGAGTTAAGAAGTTACTCATTGAAAGTTAAGTTTTACATGTAGAAGTATTCACATTCATAATAATAAACATCACTTTCAGCTTTAGCTAATTTATTCTACTTCATGTATGTATTTGATGTGTAATTACATTACACTTTTCAGTGAACTTCTGTCCGTCATGATTTTGTCATGTCTAAGTCTGTATTATTAATCTCTGCTACTTTATATAAAATAATATGCAGTTAGTTCTCAATAGATTTTTTTAAGCAGTAACTTTCAAAAAATATGATGTTGGAGAATTAAAATAATAATTTCCTTGTATTGCATGGGGCAAGGGGAGGACAACATGTGACTTACTAGGGCCAGAGTATAATTCTGCTGTTTTAAGTCTTGCACCATTTTTTCCCATATTAGTTATATTGCCTCAGTAAAACCATGTTACTTCTACTTCAGTTCCTGATGACTGGTTAGTCTTTCTCCTGGCCGAGACCCAAACAAGCAATTATAGACAGCATTAATTTGAATTTTGATATGATAAGAATTTAAATGAGTGGGTGTAACAGTGGAATTATCCACTTCCCTCAATTTTGATGTTCTTACACTTAAGTCCTTGACTGATGTTTGTCATTCCTTCCCTGCTTCTCATCTTACTCTCATGAATTCTATCTAAAATATCATTATGAAATTAATTATTATCTTTTATCTATCAGATATTGTAACTTATTTCTCCCTCAAACACTTTTTACATTTTTGGGTTATGTCAAAAATCAGATTTTTTTCCAGGAGGAGGGCCTTGTGCCTCCAGTCTGTGTCTTGTTCACTTTCTTCTCACAGTTGTTTATGAATCAAGAATATGAAAACACATTTGCAATTTCTCCATAGAGATCAGGCATCCTAAAATAAATATTTGGAGAAAGACACCCTGCAGAACTGTGCTTCTGTTTTATCCTCTTAATGTAGGGTAGGTAGTTCAGAGAGCACTTAATTCAGTTCTTAGGTCTCAGTCAACTAAATGAAACATTTTTGTTTAGTTTATATAGTTCATATCTATATGTTTTTACATAGTTTATATAGTTTTTGTATACTTTTTAATAGTTATTCCTATATGTATTCTAAATGACAATACTGTGAAATTTTAATTGCTGTATACATTTTGCATGTTAGCTGGATGTCAACAATCTGTTCTAAATAAGTTCAAGAAATAATGGTGTTGATCTTCCTCTCAGCCTTGTCATACGTATAGACGGCCATCATCTGGATGTTGACAATATAACTGTATGTGACTGACAAGTTATTAAAGAAATAGACCAGATAGTGAAAAAATACGGATAAATGTAGTATGTGCCTGTAAAGATTTAAAATACATTTGAATGTGCTCAGTTTATAAAAATTTCAAACAATATGCAGACCTGCCCTAGCCTTTGCTAATTCTGATAATTTTTAATTACAATATTACCATATATCTTCATATTGTTTTCCAAATATATTCTTATATTAATTACAACTATAGCTGTTTAATTCTAAACATCTTTGGTTTGTTTTTCTCCTGAGCTGTAAGAGGGCTGGGTGTGGCCAATATTGACTAATCCTGTGGGTTTATTAGCTTTATCAGCTGCTTTTATATTCTTCCAGTATTACTGAATCTGAAATACTTTCTTCTTCTCAGGAGAATATAATGGAAGTTATAAGAAATCAAGAATTTTTACTTCTCCCAGCTGAAGAACTTCATAAACTTCTTGCTAGTGATGATGTGAATGTTCCGGATGAAGAGACCATTTTCCACGCCTTAATGATGTGGGTGAAGTATGATATGCAGAGGCGATGCAATGACCTAAGTATGCTACTTGCTTATATCAGATTACCACTGCTTCCACCACAGGTATTTTTCAATTATTATTTTATAATCATCATCATCATCATCATCATCATCATCATCATCATCATCATCACTGATATTGTGAAAACTCTTATCAGTTTATAATCTGCAGCTGCTGAATGCTCTGGTTGTTTAAAAGCAAAACTGTTCAGAATTAGAAAAAATGAATGGCAACCTTTCATCCAGAGTGACTTCAATCAATTTGAGGATTGGGCCAACAGATACCCAAGAAGTGCAGACCTGTGAAACCGAAGAGTGACCACAGATACCATAACATGCTAAGGACAGGCAGAACAGTAAATGTTCTCAGAAAAAAAAAACCCAAAACCAAAAACAACAACAAAACAAACAAACAAACAAAAAACCAAAACCAAACCTGAAGATTATGACAAATACCAGGCTGAGCATGAGCAAACAGCATGAATGAGGAAAACTGCATATTGGTCTACATAAGGAAAAATTCTGTCAGCAGGCCATAGGAAGTTATTATTCCCTTAATACTTGGTGCTGCTAAGGCTGCACCTGGAATATTGTTTCCAATTTTGCACTCCATAATTTGACAGGCATAGGAAGAAACTGGAGAAGGTCCAGTGATAGGCTACCAAGATGCTACATCAGCTAGGAGAGGAGAGGCTGAGGAAGTGGGCTTGTTTACTCTGATGAAGAGGAGGCTAAGCAATGACTTGATAGCAATTTAAGACTTCTTGAAGGGAAGAACATGGAACCAAATTCTTCTTGGAAGCACCACAAAATGTAAGAAGGGGCAAATGCCCCAAGGTGTAGCATGGACAGTTCACGTTGGACATTGGCTGGGGGGGGGGAATAACTTGCAAAGCAATGAACCACTTCAGCAAGTTTTTCAGAGGCTAAGTAATCTTCTTCATTGAAGGTTTTCCTGAATTAGCTAGACCAGGTGATCACCAAATCCAGTGTTGGCATTAGCCCTGATTTGAGTGAGAGGTTGAACTAGTTGACCGCTGGAAGTCCTTTGGAACTCCCTTCCTATGAATGCTTCTATGATTCTGTGATTCAGGCTTCAGTTCCCTTTTTTTTTCCAGAGAAGTAAACAGTAATTTTCTTCTGTTTAGTACCTCCAGATAATCATTCTCCTTTCAGCTAGCATACTGGGTCTGGCTGGGGTGGAGTTAACTTTCTTCATGGCAGCCTGTATGGTGCTGTGCTTTGCACTTGTGGCTAAAACAGTGTTGGTAACGCACCGGTATCTTGGCTGTTGCTGAGCAGTGGTTGCACAGCATCAAGGCTTTCTCTCTTCCCTACCTCACTACCCCTCCAAAAGCCAGTAGGGTCAGCAGTGGGAAAAAGGTTGGGAGGAGACACAGCTGAGACAGCTGACCGCAACTGACCTAAGAGATATTCCATACCACATGACATTGTGCTTAGCAATAAGAAGTTCAGGGAAAGGAGGAGGAAGGGGGAGGATGATTGAGGTCATGGCATTTGTCTTCCCAAGCAACTGTTACACGTACTGAGGCCCTGTTTACCAGGACATGGCCTGCTGATGGGAAGTAGTGAATGAACTCCTCTTTTTGCTTTGCCTATGCACACTGCTTTTGCTTTTCCTATTAAACAGTCGTTATCTCGATCCATGAGTCTTCTTACCTTTCTTATATTTTCTCCCCATTCAGCAGGAGAGAGGAGTGAGCGAGAGGCAGGGTGAGTGTTTGGCTGCTGGCCAGGGTCAACCCATCACAGCCCTTTCTGGCAGTAGGCACCAAAAAGGACTGTTTATGGGGAAGGTCACAACACCGAGAATTGGTCAGCGATGAATAAGGACAGAATCAGCTGCCACTTCAGTCTTGTTTTTTGATGATGACTTTTTGATACTCCATAATTGTGCTACCAATAATACCAGAAGATGTCAATGTCTACAGGAGTTATTTCTACATAGGAAGCCAGAGACAATGTTCTCACATATCCAAATTTCTTAATGTTCATTTGAGCATATTTACTGTTCTTTAGAGATCAAATCCTGAACTGAGCATTCAAGGAATAAACATTGTCACTGATACAGCAAAAGACATCGTCAAGCTATTTCTTCTCTGAGTCTGCAAAATGTATTTCCTTAAGAGAGATGACGAAAGAAAAAAAAAGACAAAAATAATATGACAATGGCAAATACTTTTGATTGTGAAACCCAGTTGCTGGTCTGGATATTAACCTTCCAGAATGACTTGCTTGTCCAAAATCAAGAAAGAAATCCAAGTTCAAATCTTATTAAAAATCAAGTAAATATTACTTGATTCCTCAAATTACTGAAATCCTCAGATGACATCCTGAGGTTCCTTCATATTGGGTATATGACACTGCAAAATACAAACTAAAACACCTCAAACACCAGATCATGGTCACCCTTACTGCTTAGCTGTTAACACCTGGCCCTGGTTTGAACTACTCTGTTAGCTCTCTGCCAGACAAGTATGCTGTAGGGGATTGTAGCGCTAACCCAGTTGGTACTACTGAGTCATTTCTTGCCATGTTTCCTTTAGCAGTATAAGCACAGCATATGACTCTCTGACACGCTTAAGAAGTTATTCTCTTTCAGCTAATATTTTGAAGAACACGGGAAAAAAAGATGAGGGTAGGCTGAGAGTGGCAGCTCACTACATGACAAGGTACTGGTACTGTAATGTCTATCATGCACAAAAAATAAACCCACTCTGAAAGGGATCAAGAAAACAATGTTAGGAAGGAGATGATTAACACAAGAACTATCATAAACCATGATGCTAAGTTTTACAGGCACTTTGTGTCATACTTTCCAAAATAAAATGTGCTACAAAGGAAACAGTCAAATATGACAAAGTTAAAGGTTTCTTTGCCAGAAATTTGAGCTATTTATTTTTCAACATCTGTGCCAATTGAGAAGCTAGCACACAATACTGTGCATTACTACAGTCTTTAGAGTGTTTTTTTTAATCTGCCAAGCACTTACAAAAGCTAACTTAAACTGTTCACACACCAGCCTCACCTGTAGCTCTTATTGTGTAGAAAGAGATCATGCAGGCTTTGTTGGTTATTGGTCCCTGTCCTAGTACTTAGTAATAATTTTCTTTATAGTTAATATCTGCAAGATCTGCTACTATGGAGTTAAATGAAGCTATTGACATAAGTCAGACGAAAGGAATACAACTATTTTGTTTGTTCTGTGAATTGCTGAAAATGGTGAAAAATAGACCCAAGCTTAAAAAGATTCCTTTTCAATAGCCTTATGTAAAACATCTGGTAATGTATGTATGTGTGTAAGGTATGTAATGGGTTTCCTCTGATGTCTCAGTGGCCCTAACACATAAGGATACCCTGAGACACTGCCAACAGCACTAATGTCCCTCATTTATGCAACTGAATTTTGTCCAATTTATTATACGTCATCCTCATGAGTATCCTGGATACCTTCTTAAGTTACCTGAAGTATCACTATATCCCATGTTTAGCAACTGAATTAAATCCTAGCTTTCTAATGCCTATTGTAGATAAGCATCACAAATGTAAACATGTATCATTGGTATCTCACGTGATTAACATCCGCCTCCTAAGCTCCTAAAACAGTTGTGTTAACCTCAAATTTAATTCCGTTGTGTATCTTTTAGAAAGTTTATAATAAAGCTTTTCTTCAGATTCAAGTCCAGGTTTTAGAGAGAACACATTTCTTTCTGAAGGAAAGGAGGCAGGTGACCAGAGATTAGGGTATATGAAAAGAAAATGCTAACAGTTTTAAAACTGTTTGAAAGGAGTTTCAAAAAGAATTCTTGGAGAGTGATATAATTCCGGCAATTCTTTGTAGTTTTTTTTCAATATAATCTGAAAATTAACCTTTATGCACTGGTGTTTCTCTATAGTTGAGTACTGCATCATATAAATGCTTGCTATAATGCAAAAAAGTATTTTTAAAATTATTTACAAATTAAAATTAAGATATAATAAAGTTTCAATAGAATATTATTGAAAGCTGGTGGTGAAAATTTAGTTTTTATTACCGAAAGGTGAAATTTTTCCTGCTGTGGTTTATACTTAAGTATAAATCAAATAAAACACTCTATCATTTTCATTGCACTGAAAATTAACTGAAGAGCACTCTGGAGAGAAGCCAGGTCAAAATTAAAAGCTAATCATTGGATCTCTGAGAAAAAAAGATTTGGGTTCCTTACCTTTAAATTCATTAGAAAAGATGAAGTCATAAACTGCAAAGATTATTAACAGATTGGAAAGATTGTACTGAGATCCTCTTAAAATGAAGACTTAAATTTATAGCCTGAGTTTTTATGACACCTCATTTCACTTTCAAGGTGCAGTAATTATATTGGCAATATAGTCAGACTTGAGTAACAGGATATCAAACAATGTAATTCATAATTCAGTACAAGAATTGAGGAGAAGACAATTAGTATTAACATATTAAAAGCAAAGTATCATGAAGCTGAAAATGAAATAATAGAACCTGCAATGTTGCCATAGAACTATAATAAGTAAGATTTAGTTACTTCCTTTCAATATGTTTTCCAAATATTTTTGTATTCATCTGTACAAAAAACATCTCAATTTATGTACATTTTCACTTATAGAAGATTCAGGGAGAGTAAAAATTTGGTGGGAGCCTTAAACCTCGTTAATGCTGAAGTGTGTTAGATTATTTACTTGAATTGTTCATTTACAAGCTTATCATAAATATTTTTTCCTGTGATTTTTAATAGCATTCTTCACTGAGAGTAAGTGTATTTGTTTTCCGTGGCAAGGTTTTGGTAGTGGGGCAGGCTCCAGGGGTAGCTTCTGTGAGAAGCTACTAGAAGCTTCCGCTATATCCAGCTCCAGGGCAGATTCACTGCAGGCCAAGTCTGAGCCAATCAGCAACAGTGTTAGTGCCTCTGTGATAACATATTTGGGAGGGGAGAAGAACCTGTGCAACTGCAGCCAAAGAGAGGTGTGAGAACATGTGAGAGGAATGACTGTGCAGACACCAAGGTCAATGAAGAAGGAGGGGGAGGAGGTGCTCCGGGCTCCAGAGCAAAGATTCCCCTCCAGCCCGTGGTGAAGACCATAGTAAGGCAGGCTGTCCCCCTGCAGCCCATGGAGGTTAATGGTGTAGCAGATACCCACCTGCAGCCTGTGGAGGACCCCACGCTGGAGCAGGTGGATGCCTGAAGAAGGATGTGACCCTGTGAGAAGCCCACATTGCAGCAGGCTCTTGGCAGGACCTGTGAACCTGTGGTGAGAAAAATCCATGCTGGAGCAGGTTTTCTAGCAGGACTTGTGACCCTGTGGAGGATCCACACTGGAGCAGTCTGTTCCTGAAGGATTACACCCCATGGAAGGGATCCAAGCTGGAGCAGTTCATGAAGAACCGTAGCCTGTGGGAAGGACTCACGTTTGAGAAGGTCGTGGAGGACTGTGTTCCATGGGAGGGACCCCATGCTGGAGCAGGAGAAGAGTGTGACAAGTCCTTCCATGAGGAAGAAGGAGCGACGAGACAGTGTGTGATGAACTGACAGCAGCCCTCGTTCCCTGTGCCACTTGTGGGGAGGAGGTAGAGAACTTGGGAGTGAAGTTGAGCCTGGGAAGAAGGGAGGGGTGGAAGGAAGGTGGTATATCCCAGCAAATATTGGTGCATAGATACATGTACACATTACATTTACATATACATTTATTTCATTCTTTTATAGTAGAATATTCTTGTGAACCTTTTAGTTAGAGGTAAAACTCTATAGTTGTGGAAAGATATACCCATTAAGGTCTGGCTAGAATTGCTAAAGGTGTTCTCACCTGGTTCCCTGATGACTGTCCAGACCCATCATCTAATGATTACCTTCCCCCAATGCGTGATGTAGTGATTACCATCCCCGAGAGCTCAGGCTGCAAAATGGTTTATCTGAATCCTCACTAATTCTGTATAGGCAACAGTCTAACCTCGTCTATTCTTGATGCTAAAACATTAACTTCTGGCCCCGAAGGCAAACAGTACAGAAGAGTTTAGATCTGTATCACTGAATTCTCCTTATCTTTCTCTCCTCCTTTCCCAAAACAGAATGTTGTCTTCTGTGTTTGTATCTCCCATTCCCTGACTCAAGCTGTACGTGGAAACATTCAGTGCAATTCATCAGCATGTTTGAGCCTCTGCCTAGCCCTATTTTGTTTACTAGTGACGTAATCACATTTACTAAGGTGAAAAGCTTGGTTTTGCTGATTGTACACAGTGTAATGTATCTGCTAATGTTGAGGCTACAGCATGAGCCAAGAATGTGTGCAGTTACTGTTAGGCAAAACGTTATTTTCATGGTGTTTCTTAAGATTGTGAGAAGTTGCTAATGACAATTGGGCTGCTGAAAGAATTAACAAGCAAGAGTTACGAGTTAACGCATGATATTGAGTGCCTAGAATAGCATGACTAGTAAATAATGAGGATGTTATATTTTAATGTTTCTCAGCAAAGATGTGCATGATAGAAAGAACACAAATATTTACTTGCAGAAATGGTTAAGTTAAAGATGACTGGTACTCCACCAGTCTGTTGTGTTTATAATGGATGTTTTTTGCAACTGCTTGTAATAGTAGATTGTTGGTTAACTATGAAAGCTAAAAAATAGGATAGGGTAAAGCGTAGATATTATTGCCTTTCTCTCTGCAACAGTTTTAATAATAACACTTTCAGAGGCTTGCAAATCACATCAGTAGGATAATGCATAGTCTTTCAGTATTAAATACACTGTGACTCAGATCTGGTGAAACTAATATACGCATCTAAATTAGGTTTCTTGCCCAGGGGCAGAAACAATCTAGTCCTTATAAAGTGAAGTACTTAAATACCCTGTAAGTCACTGGAGAGAAAGTGAACTGATCCACCTGGGTTCTGTTCTTACTTATACAGAGATGTTGTAGGGAACCTATAGGAAATGTTAAACCTCTAAATCCCTTCAGAATGCACACATTACATCTGGCCGTACATGATTTTAAAAGTGTGTATGAATTTGCATGTAATAATAGAGTAGAAACCCTTTAAATCCTAGCTTGGATAATTGACATTGTAAAGGCAAACTTGTAAATTCCTTCCACAGCTCAGCTGGCATGTGGCAAAGAGGTATTTCTCTGTACTGCTAAAAAAAACAATTAACCAGGCAGTCGTCAGAGTTCATTGAGTTCTGACCTTTTCAATATATATTGGGGTAGATGAAACAATTGAAGGATCCTTTGCTCAGCAAAAATGGAGGGTAGCACTGTATGTCAGTCAATCTCTAACTTTATCCTTCAGAGCAGTGTGACTGATGATATGAAGTGATAACCTTTTTCAGTTCTCTAGCATCATTAAAGAAGTACAGCTGATAGGAATTCACACCTGACTAGATTTCTAGGTTTTTTAGACTGGTTCTTACCAACTGGTCTGGGGTAATTGCTAAGTATTTGTGTATATTCAGTCATCCTCCTCAACATTAGTAAGTTCTTTAAA
Organism: Scopus umbretta; assembly: GCA_013400535.1. Lineage (NCBI taxonomy): Eukaryota > Metazoa > Chordata > Aves > Pelecaniformes > Scopidae > Scopus > Scopus umbretta. Next base: position 42,921 of record VZTL01006735.1, on the reverse strand, counting down.
TCATTTCTAAATGAATTGAATGCCAGGAGATTATAACTTGCATCTGAAAGGACTGAAGCTATGATTCAGTTTCTTGTTCACCTATGTGCGTAGGCTTCTCCACATCAGCTAGATTCCTGATCTCCCACTGTAGGTAATGAAGATCTAGTGCAGTTCCCAGCATATAGGAACAAACCTACGTGCTGATTAGAGAGGTGCATGGATTATCATGCTGCCTGGCTCCCAGCAGATTTTCTGGAGGCGTTCCCTTATAAACCCAGCACCATATTTACTGGCCCTGTGTGGATTCTTAGACACCATGTGGCATCTCAAATGGTGCTAAATGCTTGGTTTTATGCAAGTGAATTAAGCAATCACTTGATTGGAATGTCAACTCTTATCAGTATATAAAAAATAGATTGGGGAATGTGAGGAAGTTTCACAATATTTTAATGTAATTTTTATGTAACTGCAAGTAAATAAAAATAAACTAATTACATTAAGAATTAATAACTTCTTGGTCCATAGAAAAGGAGGTTTCAAACAAGCTTTTAGGATGATCTCCATATTCCTCTATTAGCTTATCAATGTAGGAGAAATTAGGGCATTTGGAATTACCAGTTTGGAGAAATTTCACTTGCCTGTGAAATAGCAATTATTTGATTATAGTCGGTACAGGCAGAATATGCTCCCATTTCTCTACTTTTCTTACATAGATTGTGCAGTAAAGCTAACTTTTTTCTTTTTTTATAACAACTTCTCTGGCTGTGGAGGTATTTTGTCAGCTGATATTTTATCTGAAGAAAGATGTGATACTTAGTGCAGCGTGCAGTTACGATCCAAAGGGATCTTTTTTGTCTTTTAGCCATTTCTAAAATTGTCCAAAAGTCCAGCCAATATCGCTGTCATTTCTTATGTAGACAAGTGACAGTATGAAAATTTTTAAACAGTGAAAATGATGACTATTCAACACAATTATGTGTGACATTAATTTCCAAATACAGTTTTCCATCAGTGAAGTTTAATAAACACCACTAAATATCAGTGAAGTATCAGTAAATGCTTTGAAGCTGTCATGAAATGCTGTTCAAATAAAAAGTTATAGCAATGTAATGTTATAATACTGTTTCTTTGTTCTACACATAGGCAACTTTACCTGACTTTTTATTGGGTGTCTCATGATATACTGAGCATATGGTTGGGGTAAATTTATTTAGTGAAAAAGTGGATCTTCACTAGGTAAATCACTCTTGCACATGGTCATAAATTTATTGGGGAATGACTATGATTAATGGAAAATACAAACCTTGCCTCTCTTTATATTAACTCTGCATTGTCAAAGGTTCAGAACAATGTTTTGATAAAAATATTCTACTTCTGTTGCTCATTCTATGCAGTTCANAGCTACCAGGAAGAAAATGAACTCGGTCTTAGCTGAAACCAGGACAATTCTATGTGAAACATTTATTCTCATGAATGTCCCCATTAGAATGTATAGAGTGTGTCCATGTGAAAGTACATATTTATTGATACATTAGATTATATTAGGTGTCCAAATCAATTTTAAGATCTGGTCATATAAATAAGAACATATCTTTCCTTGAGCTTCAAAACAACACCATTAAATGTGTAATACAGTTTTGTTTGCATAAAATAATGTCTTTAGTTTTGAGAAAATATGTTTTTTCCTGGTGTTTACGTTTTTGCAAGGTCATATTATTTATAGTCATTACTTGGCACCTTTCTTATCTTTTTCTGTCTTGGTGACTGGCAGATTGTTCATTATATCAGATAGTTGCAGAAATTGCTCAATGTGTGTGTGGCTATTCAGTCATCCTGTTTGGCAACATATTTTTAAGTTCTTTCAATAACTTTAAACTGATCAGGATGCCAGGCTATTATCACTCACATCTGAAAATCCTGTATATTCAACGAAACTAGTGAAAGTAAATGCAATGAGAGTGGATAAAATAACAGTGGTGTGCCTCATGTAATTTTCCAGTTCCAGCTCTGGTTTACACTCATTTCTTATTCATACAAATAAACTGCATCATAATAGCTTGCATGGATCTCAGCAATGAAAATTAGTATAACTTTCAGCAAAGCTCCACTGTCATTTAGGCTGCTACTTGATATACTGAGGCTTGCCAACATGCTTAACAGCCAGCTGATCCTAGTAATTTTAATGAAAATGTGTAGGTGTTAAGCACTTTTAAAAGTCTACCAGTGTAGTTTTTGTTCCTAAACAGAGCTGCAAGTTGCTGACCATTTTCAGAAATCTTGCTTGGAGTACCTTTTCAGATACCTGTTTCCCTTGGCCCTGTCCTAGCTGTATTTTCATCTGTCAGCATACAACATAACAATTGTGATCAGATTCAAACTGCACTGTACATAACAAACACTGTTGTTTCACTCTCCAGTAAAATATTTTGCTTGTGATTGGCAGTAATAGCAAAAATCCAGTGCTATGGGATTTTTAAATGATTATGTGGAGTTTGTCATGTAGTAATGGGCTCTATTTTGATTATTGAGAGCAACAAAGAAATTGGAGAGAGTTTTATCATAGGAGAAAAACAAGCTTGCTGCAGACTTCACAGTTCTGTTGGATCTAAACAAGGTAGCAAGACCTTTCAATGTGGGCCACAAATACCCCCAAACCAGAAAGACATTAAAATCTGTCAGTGGAGTAGATTCAGCCTGTCTGCTCAGGAGCTATTTTGTAGGTACCTGACGAACAGCATGCTGTGCACTCCCTGGAAGGCACAGCTTAAATTGCACACTTAATTACCTTGAAACCTTGACTGTCTGAGTCAAACCCACATGTCTAAGTTTACCTTGTTATAACATATAAGTTCCACACCTATTTAATGCAAGCTGTACTTATTTTCTACTTATAATCACAGAATGGTTGAGGTAGGAGTGGACCTCTGAGGGTTATCTCGTCCAACCTCTGTGCCTAAGCAGGGCTACCCAGAACCAGTTGTCTGGGACAGGGCAATGTTCAGACAGCTTTTGATTATCTCCAAGAAGGGAGACTCCACAACATCCCTGGGGAACCTGTAGCCAGTATTCAGTGACCCTCACGGTAAAAAAGTGTTTCTTGATGTTCTGATGGAACTTCCTTATTTCAGCTTGTGCCCATTGCCTCTGGTCCTGTCACTGGGCACCTTTGAGAAAAGCCAGACTAATAACATTTCCCATCTTCTGTATGCTGAACTGTTCCAGCTCTCTCAGTCTTTCCTCATAGGAGTGAGATGTTCCAATCCCTTAACCATCTAAGCAGCCCTTCCCTGGACTCTCTAGTCTACCTTATTTCTCTTATGTCTCTTATACTGGGGAGTCCAGAACTGGACGCAGCACTCCAAGTGTGGCCCCGCCAGTGCTGAGTAGAGAGGAAGGATCACCTCCCTTGTCCTTCTGTCAATTCAGAAGCCCATTAGCCTCCTTTGTGGCAAGGACACACTTCTGGCTCTTGTTCAACTTAGTGTCCACCAGAACCCCAGGTCCTTTTCTGCCAAGCTGCTTTCCAGCTGGCTGACCCCAGCACATACTGGTGTTTGAGGTTGTTCCTCCCTAGGTGCAGGACTTTGCATTTGTCCTTGTTGAACTTGATGAAGTTCCTATCAGCCCCTTTCTCCAGCCTGTTGAGGTTCCTCTGAATGGCAGCAGAATCCTCCCAGTCACTGTCAGCCACTCCTCCCAGTTTCATGTCATCAGCAAACTTGCTTAGGGTTTCATCTGCCCCATCATCCAGATCAGTAGTGATTGCTGTAATTTAGTGTAAAGATATATAAGCTAGTTTTAGATTAACTAGTTTATCAGCATAGTAACAGGGTGAGAGTTGACCCTAGCAAAGATTATCCTTCTATATGGCAAGTTTTGCTGCTAGTTATTGGTGTTCCATAGATCATGACTCCAGAGGTCATGCAAACATAACTCACTGAAAGTAGTGAAGGCAAAGATCAATCACTACTCTCAGCAATTGTTAACAACAGGTGGTTTTAAAAGCAGAAACCTTTATTGCTCTTGACATAATTTGAAATCTGTCACTTTTAATTAAAGAAGGAAGGAAAAAGGGATTGCAAATGCTTGTACTGATACTACCAGGTATCTTGAATGGTCTTCCTGGAAAAAGGGTAATGAGAGGTCTAAGAGATGGTAATGAGAGGTCTAAGAGATGGGTTGGACTTCCCTTCTCTAATGTTAAGTCCCTATTTTTGCGGTGTAGTGCTGTTTTCTGCATCCTTCCTTCTCCCTTAAATTGATTCTGCATAGTAGAAAAACACACAATTAGAAACGTTTTCTTCTGTAGTTCTAGTTGAGCCATCAACACTTCAGAGATTATGTATGTACTGGAAAAATTCTTCATATTAGACATTTGTGACATTTATGCTTGAAATACACAATATGGAAAAAAATGTTTAAATAGAGAACTTCCTTTCTATGTGAGGTTTTCTTTTCCATCCTTTTTGCTTGTTTCTGAGACCTGAAGATCATATTTGAAACAGGATAACATTATTTAGGGAAAAGGTGCTTCTTTTGTATTCCGTTTCTTTGTACTTATTCTCTTACAGGAGTTTTATCAAAATGACTTCAATTTTGGTAGACTACAGTTAACAGATAACTACAGTTAAAATAAAAAAAATGCAGTAATTTTCAAATGTAGGCTATTACCTGTTATTGACTGAATAACATTTGTATTCCATTTGTTAGCATCTCTCATGATTTTGCCTAATTTTCTGTTTGGTTTATCACTTTCAGAAAAAAAAAAAAAAAAAGAATTTGACTCAGAAGAGCTTCACATAAAAACACCTGCCTTTGAACCAAAGGAGACCAGACAATAAGAATATTTTGTCATAACCTAACCTTTTTCTTGCTTCTAGTGTTGGGGTATTTTTTTATTTTCTCTTTTTTTTAATGTGATTTTTTTGTTCATCTTCCTTAAGAATGCAATTTGACCTTTACTGTTTTTCTTATTTTTTATGTTGTATTTTAACACTTGCAAAATATGCATGGGTGTCAGAATTATGATACTACTTTTTTCCTCAAAGATTAGAGAAGAAAAAATACAAGGTACTCTAAGAGAGATTCATCTCACCTAACTTTAGATATCTAGAAAGTAAATAGCTAATACATGAGATAGGTATTTACTTCAAGGGATTTATCTTGAAGTAAAGATATTTTCTTCATTTACTGGAGAGAGAGCCTAGCATGATGAGGTTAAATGTAGATCTCTGCAACAGTATAATTAAGTGTGTAGAAAGCTTGCGTCTTAGATTTTGCACTGCTTATTTCAGCCACTATGTAAAATACAAAGATTGATAAAATCACAGTGAAAAGATACCACTAGAGGCAGAAGCTGGAGGGGGAGGGGAGTAAAACAATTACTGTTTTCCTACACTGAACAACATTTGAATCAGTAACACATCAGGTTGATAAGTAAATTGGTCAAATTAGTACCAGTTTCAAAGATAGACCCAGTTGTACTAGTAGTCCAACAATAGTCAGTGTGTGTGCCAAAAAAGTGTGGGCATAATTACAAATTAAGTTAAAATTAAAGTTTGAATAGTGTGATAAAAGACAAGGGACCACTTCTAGAAAATAATATTTAAGATTTTAATAAATGGGCTCATTAAATCATAAGCTTTGGGGAAGTGTTAATGTTGTGAAAGCGGTTTCAACACCACAGTTTAATTACTTACCACACATGCTACCAATGAATATTCTAATCCCATTACTTAGTTTATTCAAGCGAGTGGGGGGGGGGGAAAAGTTTCTTCATTTTTATAT